>JASPKZ010002181.1:0-41852 GCA_030220185.1 Diploptera punctata | reverse complement strand
CCGCAATTCTTCGTCTTTCATTGCAAAATGACTCTACCGTCCACTTCAAGTAATTACAATCTGTACACATATCAATATCAGTATGAGGTTTAATTTCAAGATAGATTATTAATCTCACTCATATCCAGTCTTTTAATTATACTGGTTCAAAGCCTAGGTGACTTCATCTTCAGTAATTTCTGTCAACCGATTGTTATGTCGATCAGAAAGAAAAAAGCTTCTTCAAGTCCTCTGTTAGTGAAACAATGAACCTCTGGATTCAAATCAAAATCCCTGAGATTTCAAAATTCATAAGTGTTTAGAAAAAACTAGAAAAAGAAAAAATTTAACGAATTTCGAAAGTCCCAGGGATTTGATCCAGAAAGTGTTCATGATCCACCAACAGAAAGAATTCTCCTGATCAAATAATATCAGTCGACAAGAAATACAAAGATGAAGCACCTAAGCTAGAACCTGGTTAATTAGATCATGCGGATTTTAATATCATAATAAAATGAAATGTAATTATATTTAATTTTCGGAGTTATTTTTGAGTTATTTTAATATATTATTTTTGGTCTTGACATCTCTCATATAATGTTGAGGTAAGATGTCCCGACCAAAATCATATCATGAAAGTTTATTTCCTATTTTATACTTTAAAATTCTTTTATACTTAAATATATTAATAAAGAAAAACATCTCAATATCATTGGTGTCATGTTGATAAAATGTCTCAGAAACAATTAAGAATTTATTACATAACCTCTTTCTAAATAATGCTTTTAAAATTGTTTAAGTCATTGTTGTCAGATTATTAGCTTTTGTTTAACTGTAATAAGAACGCCTGTTAACTTATTTTTTAATGAAGTAACTAAACGTGATTGGATGTTTTAAACACTACTTTTTCATTTATTACTTACTTACTCACTGGCACTATCGAACCCTAGGTTCAGGCGCGCGGACATAGCTCTCCATACATCCTATCTGAGCTAATTGCTTTCCAATCATTCCCTGTATAATCTACTTCCCTCAAATCATAGTTAATTTGTTCTCCCACCTCATTTTGTCTACAACTGGGCGTTTTCCCCTCTGGCTTCCTGCCAGAAGTACATGCACTTCTTTCATCCCCATACGTGCAACATTTTCCTGCCCATCGCAGTCTACGCGACTTAACTGTTCGTATTCTCTCTGGCTTCCTGAAAGACCATGTAGTTCATTGTTATGTTCTTCTCCATCACTGTCTGTCATCTCTCTTTGGTCCAAAAATTTTCCTGAACTTTTATTCTCAAATACTCGTATCTCTTCCTCCCTTACGAAGAGTTCATGTTTCGCGCCACCTTAAATAACTGGTTGAATAAAGTTTTATATTTTTAGCTTAACGTTTTTTGAAAGGATTGGGACACAAAGTCTCTGCCATGCCTAATAGCATGCATTTCCATAATTGAGCCTATTTTTAATTTCTTTGTGCGTCTCATTCCTATTTGTGATTATTGTTCCTAGGATTTGAATTCAGCCACTCACTTCCTCCAAAATTTTCCTCATTGTCATTAGCTGTCCATTTCATTATATACTGAATTTCTACCTGTGACCACATATTTAGTTTTTACTGATATTTACTTCCAGTCCTAATTTCCTTAGTGGTTACTCTAATATGTGTGTGCGTGTTGTCCTTTAGTATCTCTCCTCGCTATCGGCCAATAATACATCATCAGCATAAACTAACAGCTTATTAATACCATTTCAGTTGTAAGCCTTCCTCATTCCTAAAGAATTAATGGCATGCTCTAGTACAAAATTAAATAGTAGAGGAGATAGTGCATCTCCTTGCTTCAACCCATTCTGGATTTCAATAATAGTCTGAAAAAACTGTTTGTCCTAACACGCACCCTACTATTTGAGCCGTTTAGACCACATTCGTATAAGTCTAACTTTTTAGGAATTCCGAACTCCAGCAGGATACTATATCTAACTTCTCCCTCTTAATTGAATCATATGCTTTTTTTGAAGTCTACATATAGTTGATGTACAGTGCCATTATATTCCCATTTCTTTTCTAAAATCTGTCTTATACTAAAAATCTGATCTGTTGTAGACCTGTTTCTTCTCTAAATGCACATTGATGATCTCCTAGAATGTCATCGATGTAGGGAGTAAGTCTGCTTACTAATATATTTGTAAGAATTTTGTATGAAGTTGAAAGTAATGAGATGCCCCTGTAGTTGTTGCAATCAGTTTTATCTCCTTTCTTATAAATTGGTACGATTAATTGATTCCTTCCATTCATCTGGAAGAGCTTCTTTTTCCCCAAATCATACTAAGCAACCAGCGTATTTTGTCTATCAATTTTTCTCCTCCTGATTTTATGAGTTCTGCTGGGATCTCATCTGAACCTGATGCTTTATACATCTTCAATTTTTCAATCGCCATTTCAAACCTCTAATGCACTTGGCTCTGCGACTAGCATTTCTGCTGTCTGTAACTTATCCTCCTCAATGTCCTGTTCTGTATGTACATTTAATAGCTGATTAAAGTAACTTTTCCATCTATTTAATATACTCCTAGAATCTGCAATCATATCCACATTTTCATCTCGAATTATGTTTGTTCTAGCCTGAAACCCTTTCTTCTCTATACTAATTCCCTGATATAATTCTCTAATGTTCCTATTTTTGCATTCATTTCAAGATCATTAATCTTCTCTCTCAAATATTCTCCTCTTTTTACTCTTTAGTGACTTAGTGGTTTCCCGTCTAATACTACCCAATTGCTCTAAATTTACCTCATTTGGCTCGTGTAACCATTTAATTTTTGCTAGTTTTCTTCTTTTCTTTACAATGTCGGCACATTCCTCATCAAACCATTTCTTGTTTGGCCTCTTTTTTAAACAACCAATGCTTTCTGATGCTGAAAATTTAATAGTATCTCTTATAGCCTCCCATTCTTTATTTATATCAGGTTCTTCTTCGTTTGCCACATTGTCATCTGAAGATTCCAGAACTTCAAATCTATTAGTAATTTTGATTTGGTATTCTTGCTGCATTTCATCATTTCTCAAATTTTTTTAATTCATATTTTACAGAATCATCTTTAGCATTCGTTCCTCTCATAAGCGATAACCGTTGTCTGATTTTCACTCTGACCAGATGATGATCCGAATTGCAGTCTGTCCCTCTAACTGATCTAACATCAATGATGCTACTGTGCCAGCGTTTATCCACTAATACATGATCTATCTGGTTCCGAGTTTTCTCCATCTGGGGACGTCCAGGTGTATTTATGAATATCCTTATGCTGAAATGTTGTGCTCTTAACAATCAGATTCTTTGATGTGGCAAAGGTGACTAATCTAACCCCGTTGTCGTTACTATCTTTATGAAGACTGAATTTGCCTATTGTTGGTTTGAATATATCTTCCTGCCCCACTTTTGCATTAAAATCTCCTAAGACAATTTTCATATGATATCGTGAAAGGCTATCAAATAAGCATTCTAATTCTTCATAGAACTGATCTTTCATCATGTCATCTTTATCTTCTGTGGGGGCATGTACATTTACAATTATAAAATCATGTCGTTTACCCTTTAGAATTATGTATGATATCCTATCACTAACAAACTTAGTATCTCGGATAGCGGATAGGATCCTCCTTCTGACTAAAAAACCCGTTCCAAATGCAGGTCTTTCTGCACCCCCATAGAATAATGCAAAGGTTCCTGATTCCTGACTACCTTCTCCTGGCCACCTAACTTCCTGTAAAGCGACTATATCCAAGGGCGATTTATCTAGTTCCCGCGTTAATATCTCTAGTGCCCCCACTATTGTATAAAGTCCTAACATTCCATGTTCCTAGGAACATGTCCCTGTGTTTGAGCCTTTGGCATGGGTTCCCTGAAGTAGTCCCCGCACGGAGAACCGAATGGGGGACTATTTGACCTCCGGAAAATTTTACCCCAGATGAACCCATGTCCGCATTTCTTGACTGTTGTATGTTGTATGTTGTATTTTTACGGTGAAAGATCGTCACTCTTTCGCCCAAGGTACTTTTTTCGTCTGGCTTATCACCTTCGACCAGTCCGGCATGGGTAACCCTATCGGCAGCAATGCTACCGCCGGCATAGCTCTCAGGATCATTTAAGCACGCGAGCCACTCCACCACAACAAGGTAAAGATACCATGGAGGGAACTTTTTCATTTAACAAATCAAATTTAAACCTTATATTTAATGGACTATTAACCAATAGAATTTAAAATATAACATCATGTGATGTAATAATGTTCTTTAAAATTATAAATGAACTACACTAGTCATTCTGCATACAACTTTCAACAAACATAGAAGCAAGTGAGCTCTCCTGATAAAATGTGATATTTAATACTCGAAGAATAACTGATTTAAGAAATTAAAATAATTTAATTTTAATTGACGGTGAAGAATAATACCACCTACATTTATTTAATCTGCTGGGAACCTACAAAGTGAATAAATTTGTAATTATTTCTACAAGAAACATTTTTTTATGATTGTGAAGTGTTTTCCTATCCTGTGTACCAACTTCTGACCCAAAGAAGAGAATCCAGCTCTACCGAAAATTAAACCCAACCTGAACCAGTAATTTGGGACACCAGTCCTTCAAATGTTACTACAACATCGGGCATGAAGAGAGTTAGCTGCTCAAAACATCGCAACAACATGGGAAAAGAATTACTTCTTCATAGAAGACTGGATATGAGGTGAGCTATAAAACATTTAAATTATATCTTATGAGGTCGTGTGTTCGATTCCACTGTCTTGTTTTTTCCCGTCCTTATTTCAATTAATTTTGGGCGTTTTCTTTAATCTGATTTCCTTTGTTTTATTTACTTATACAAAACTATTTTCCCTTGCACGACACACAACAAATTAGAATGTATTTTGGTTTCTCAAATAGTTGTGCACTTGTAAACCAAGTAGCTGACCTCTGATCATGCGTAATGGTTTCATTCTGAGACTTAAAAATTATCTGTGAGCCATCAATTCTTTCAAAGGCTGTACATTAAGATGCTATTGAGCCTTCAAAGGGAGATGAGAAACAGAAAAAGACGTGGTCCCAGGTTCGATTCCCGGTCAGACCATAGGAATATTTTTGAAGGGAATTATTCCTGTGGTTGTCCACGGTCTGAAATTTAGCTTAAGGTCTTTCCTGATGCTTCATTATCATTTCTCACCCATCATATCATTGGGGTAACTCTGCTTTTCAGGTTCCCCAACCTAAGAAATGCCAATGCGAAGGGAGAAAGCCAGAAATGTCACAATAGACAATCTACTATTCTTAATGTAAAATCAAAGTCTAAGGAAATGTTGTTTACTTACGTTGCTTGTATCGAAAGTTTTGGGTATGGGGGGAATCCCTTGCAGTCAAGGCATCGACCTCGTTGGAAGATGCCAGAGCACTTCAAACAAGTGACCTTCGCTTTTAACTCCAAGAGTTTAGCTCTATGGACTATACCCCAGAAAAAACTGCCAGGTGGGGCTAAGGCAGCTCTCTTCGTGATGCTGTACATTTTGCCCCAGTCCTCGGGAACAGCATCTCCAGAGGCAGCATGAAACTTTGAATGAGGCTCAGCAACGACGAGATGCATACTGCTATTAGTAGGGATGACATCAACGTTAGCAGGAACACCACTAACAGGATGTACGGGTGCATTCTCTGCAGTTTTTCTGTAACCAAACATATTTCTAAATTAGTTTAAATATACATATTTTCATATGATGTTTTTATTATTCATTTCACTGAAAAAAACTCATAGAAAAGAGGAGAGAACATAACTTAGAAACTCACATAGGATTTATAGATTTGGATAAGGCCTTCGATCGAGTAAACAGACAGAAATTATGGGAAATATTACGAATGAAAGGATACCCGCTGTGCCTTGTTGAAACAATAAAGAAATTATATGAAGACACAAATATAATTATAGATACCGGATTCAAAAGAACAGATACAATCAAAACAAATACTGGATTACAACAAGGACTTTGTTTAATATATATATATAGATGATATTTTAAATAAATGGAAAGTTTTAGTGAATCCAGGAATAAGAATGGATAATAAAGTGTGCATAAATAATCTTCTATTTGCTGACGATGTAATCATAATACAAAACATGAAGACGACTTACAGAAATCAATGCATGCATTAAATGAAATATGTAAATTATATGATCTAAAGATTTCTGTAAGGAAAACTAAGACCATGGCTTTTAGAGAAAGAGATCCAGTGAGATCCAAAATTATTTTAGAAAATCAAAGTATAGAACAGGTTTAAGTTATGTAGATAGGAAATAACAGTATGAGGTCTTTTAACATTCAAAAAAACATGAAATATGAGGTAAGATGTTAAAATGACTCATTAATTTATTAATCTTTTAACATTGTTTATTTTTTATTATTTCACTCACCTCATACTCCATAACTCCTCTCGCAAACCCTGTATGAGGTGAGTGAAATAATAAAAAATAAACAATATATAACAGGTGTCTAGTTTCAAATATTTGGGCTGTGATGTTGGCTACAATGTGGAAAGAGATATTGACTTCAAAATAAATAAATTTCAGACGGTGCGGTGTGTGGAACAATACAGAGAACATTAAAAAATAAAATTAGAAAAGAAACCAAGATAAAAATGTATAATGTTATGGCGGTTCCCACAATATTGTATGGATGTGAAACTTGGGCTCCAATGAAAAAAACAGAAGGATAGAATACAGACGACGGAGATGAGGTTCCTTAGACAAGTAAAAGGATGTACAAGACTTGATAGAATAAGAAATGAGGATATAAGAGAAGAATTGAAAGTACAGCCTTTATTGGATAAGGTCACGAATTACAGACAGAAATGGATTGATCACATGGATGGAATGAGTAAGGAGAGATATCCATTGTTAGCAAGAAATTATCAAGCAAGAGGAAGACGTGATGTTGGAAGACCTAGAAGACGTTGGGCTGATGCATTATGAAGTCGGAACGGGCAATTGCCTAATCCCTGGAGTGATGATGATGATTATTCATTTCATACATCTCAATGATGCATAAATCATATTTGAAGAGAAAAATTATATGCTCAAACTGGGATTCGAACCCAGTACAGCATTGGTCCTGGGTTCGAGTCCCAGTCTGAGTGTATAATTTTTCTCTTCAAATATGATTTATCCATCATTGAGAAGTATGAAATGAATAATAAAAACATTGAAAGAAGCCATACTGGCTTTCTTAATAAAGAAGCTGTCATTTGCAAACATAGATGCAAAGGTTTATAGCACTTGGTACACGGGAATTGACAACATATATAAGAGAAAAATTTGTGTTTAGATTGGAACTCGCCCAGATAGCTCAGTCAGTAGAGCATTGGTCTAGAAAGCCAAAGGTCCTGGGTTCGAGTCCCAGTCTGAGCATATAATTTTTCTCCTCAAATATATTTCTTTTATGTTATATTTTATATTAACACTTTCTAGAATTGGATATAGTTTTATTTTAAAAGGAAGAATTATACATCATTGAGATGTATGAAATGAATAATAATAATAATATCAAAAGAAAAATTATGTTTGAACCGGGAATCTCTGACTGTAAGTCAGTGCGATAACCATTACACCATTCAAACTTCTGATAGGAACGTCACTTACACAGCATGAGGTTCTGCTAGATGGCTGTCAAATCAGTGTTACCAAAATTTCCAAATAATTCCAAACCATATTTCAAAAAATTAACTTCATTTTGTTAGATTCTGATGGGACAAGTTAGTGTACATTAAATTAGTTTAGTCTATTAAACAGTATGCATGTAATTTATTTTGTTAGGTTAGAAAACGGGAAGTTGGTTTACGTCCATTTTTTTAGCATTTGGGAATTTATTCCAATAGTTGGAAATACCAACTTCAGAGCCATCTACTGGAAGCTACATTAACCATTACAGCAACTCCTGCAACTTGCGCATGTGCACTAAGAATTCATGTGGTCTCGCCCCTGTGAAACGTTATACAATTACAATTGGTGAAAGTGTGTAGTGCAACAGTGGCATAAGAATGTTGTATGGAAAACTGTCAGTGACAAATACTAGATTTGAGCCCAATTTTTTACCCTTTAAAAATGCAGTCTTTAGTCATTCCAAAATCCTTGTGCATGTTGGAACAGCAGAGCACTGAAGTGACTATATAGTTGAGAAATTAAAAAAAAAAATTCAATAATCACAAGAAAAAGTTTAAAATACAGGGTGGACCGCTCGAATGGACCTAATTTCAATTGCTTGTTACTGGCAAACGGTTGAAGATAGAAACTTAAAACAACGTTCATAGTACAGAAAAACTCACCAAGTTTCGAATCCTGTCGGTAGATGGCACAAAGATACGTTTCTCGTTCTTAGATTTAATTGTTTGTGAAAATGGCGACTCCGCAGATGAAAGCGCAAGCTGTTTTGTGGTATGCGGAGTTTAAATCAATCATTAGAGTTCAAAGGGAGTTCCGGCGTGTGTTTAACCGTGATGCTCCAACTGCTAGAAGCATAAAGAAGTGGCGTGATACATTATTAGCTACAGGATCTGTGTTGAAGAAGCATGGTGGTGGTCGCAGAGCATCCGATGAAATGGTAGCAAATGTTCAAGCCGCATTTGAGCGAAGCCCCCGGAAGTCATTAAGAAGAGCTTCGCGGGAACTTCAAATACCAAAATCGACATTACAACGGATTGTCCACAAACGCCTCAAACTGCACGCATATAAAGTGCAGTTAGTGCAACGTCTGGAGCCGAATGACATGCCGAAACGAGTGGAATTCGCCAATACGATGCTGGACCGTCTCGGCGCTGATCCTGACTTCATGACCAAGATTTTCTTCTCGGACGAAGCCACTTTCCATTTGTCAGGCAAGGTAAACCGGCATAATGTGCGGATCTGGGGATCGGAGAATCCTCACGCTATTCAAGAGCATGTTCGTGATAGTCCGAAGATGAATGTTTGGTGCAGTTTGTCACATAATAAGGTCATTGGACCGTTTTTCTTCGCCGAGAAACCTGTTCGTGGTACCACATATCTTGACATGCTGGAGCAGTTCTTCTTTCCACAAATTGAACAACTGCAGCCTAACATCGTTTTCCAGCAAGATGGTGCTCCTCCCCACTGGTCCAATGAAGTTCGTACGACTTTGGACAACATTTTCCCTGGCCGTTGGATTGGTAGGGGAGGACCAATCGCGTGGCCCCCGAGATCTCCCGATTTAAACACCGCTGGATTTCTTTCTCTGGGGCTATGTCAAAGATAAAGTTTACACCACCCCAGTCAAAGACCTTCGTGATCTTCGTGAGCGCATCATAGAGGCTATTGAGAACATTCCAGAAGACATACTCCAACGTACTTGGCAAGAAATTGTTCATCGCTTTGATATCGTCACAGTGACTGCTGGGGCTCATATAGAGATGTGGTGATCTGGATATCAAAACTTGGTGAGTTTTTCTGTAATATGAACGTTGTTTTAAGTTTCTATCTTCAACCGTTTGCCAGTAACAAGCAATTGAAATTAGGTCCATTCGAGCGGTCCACCCTGTATGTTCAATATGGCAGTTAACCCATAAATTGGCAAAATACAAATTTCTTTTGTTAGTTATTTGAATGTGGCAAACCGCAGTGAAAACAGAATCTCATATTAGATATATTGTGTAATTACACACACATTTAAGTGGTTTCTTTTTCTTCGTTATCCTCTGATTTATTTAAAATATTAAATTAATTGAACCAACAGATGTATCCAAAAGGATAGATTACAAATTTAAGGTTTATAAGAGTAAAACTTGTGTTAGATATGTATTCTTAGCCAACCGGAACCTTTATAGATATTATAATAATTACACCTATATTATAGCAACATTTTACGTTACCTTCCCCACAAATGTACTCACCCCCTTAAGATCGGATATCTTTAACTTGTTCCCTGTCGTGACATCTTTTGCACAGGAAGGAAGATCATCCGTATTTAGCAAAATTTGGCTAATCTCCCCACCCACATTAATTTCTACAATTTTTATTTCTCTCTTCTGATACCTGCAACAAAAAACACACACACATTTGGAGAAACAGCAGTTTAACTTAATATATTTTCTGTTCTATAGAACAGAGTGTATGCACCAGAATTTATAGAGCCAGCGATAACCCAATATACGCCATGGAGTTGGAGAATTATACAAGAGATGATTAGAAAACATTAGTTGTTGAGGATAGGGGTGTATGAACTTAAGGGTTCAATAGTTCTACAAGACCTCGACTTCCACAGTTACCCACTAGGTGTCTCAACATGACACTCCCACTAGCCTCTTGTCTCCATACAGGAATCATCGGGTATATCATACCATTTGAATGAACCTATTTCCAATTTCCTGTAAAACATTTAGTTTGAAAGAAGACAAACTGTTTCAATTACCAGCATAAGATGGGGCAGTCACTACAGCACATTCAATTTAAGACTTAAAAGTTAAGTTTACCTTTACCAAGAATTTCCTAAGTTCTATTGAACCATAGTGAACACTCGTGAATGTTTCCACTAGATGGTGGACATGTGTGAAGTCAGTATGACCAACTTTCACAAACATTTATTAGAAATGGATGTACACCAAATTTCCCCTTCCAAAATAATAAATAAATTACATGCACATTATTTAATGAAGTGTATAGTAATCTGATATACACTAACTTGTTCCATCGGAATCATTGAAAATAATTTCTTAAAATATATTTCAAATGTTGGTCATTCTGATTTCACAGATATCTCCACCATCTATCAGAACTTCCCTCAAGTGGTTTCATGAGCACACAATTCTTCAGAACTTTGAAGATAAACAAATATTTGCAAAAGAATGCTATATATGTATAGTTGCAAAATGTTTATATAAAGATTTATTAAACATACTGTGTACACTATAATACAATTACTGCAAGTTATTGTCATCTGCATAGAATTTTAGAGGCTTTCTTCTTGCTATGCAGTCAATAAGATGGTATTGTTGACATTTCTGGTCACATAGCTTGCAGAGGCACTGGTTCGATGCAAGGTGGAACCCTTTTATGGAACATACTCTGTAGTGGAATCCATGTGTGGCGGTCCTCGTGAACACGTGTCTTAGGGGGAAGTTTGGTTCCTTCCATTCTTCGGTGTTCATCGCTGGGGACAGGAAGAATCCGTGGTCTATATCCTCTGCTTTTTCTTCTCTCTCTCTCTCTCTCTCTCTCTTATGTGTGCTTCATAGACCGGGGTGTGTGGCAGGTTATATTTAACGCTATTTCTCTGATGAAGTCAGTCTTGGTTAGATGGTATATGAGTCAGAAGCTCGTTGACCTTGAAACCCTAAGTACTCTCTGGAGGTAGGCAATTTTGACCATTTCCAGTCTTTTCAGATTTGCTATGGTTAACTGAGTCCAGAATGTGGTGATTGCATAGCATGCTATTGGTGATATCTTAATATGAAATAGTCTTATAGCTGTTTCGATTGACAGCTTTTCGACATTTCGAATGTCAAATGTGGCTTTATTGCTGAGTTGCATCTTTCCTGGATGTGCTTGGTGAATGATTTTCCTGTGACTTGTAATGTTAGACCGAGATACTTGTAGCAGTTGGCTAATTCTAGTTGGGCATTTCCATACTTGAATTTGTCATCCCAGTTTACGTTTCCTCCTCGTCTAAATTTCTAATCTTAGTTTTGCTTGTATTAACTTTTAGTTCATTCCTGTGCGCCCAGTTGTGTAGTTTATCCAGGTTGGTCTGAAGAGCTACTTATTTTTGGATAGGATGACTATATCATCTGCATAGAGGAGGATGGTGATGCTACTACGTCAAGTTGAAGAGGAATGGGCTATGAGGATCCCCTTGAAGCACTCCATTTGTTTGTATTATGTGATCAGATTGGGTAACTTTGTCATTTATGGTTAGTAGGTTGAAACCAGTATACTTTAAATTAGTTTCAAGAAAGGTGCAAAATGTTTAAATAGTACAAAATGTTGGTACAGATGCAAATAAGTACATAGAGCGACAGTATCTAACCTCGACTTCATCATTACCCAATGTAAGGCACATATGTTAATTGGTGTTTCTCGAATAATTTATCATATTTATACTATAATTATCATTATTATGGAAAAACTGCACTTAAACTAGCGTGAAATATTTCCCAGAGTTTATAGAGCCAGCGATAACCCACAATTGAACCATATATTGATTATCATCCTCGATTACTATCCGTCACTATCAAATTTAAATGACCAATATTTGCAATAAACCCTCAAATCTATGTTAAAAAAAAATTAAAATTACTAAACGATTATTAAAAATGGGTGTACACTTACTTATCACTCCCTAATGCTGATCCAACCAGCAATAACCCAAAACAGCGATAGAAAATCTTAGACAAAGTAATATACTCTGTGGAGAAAATAGCAGTTAGCATCACAATATTGTCTAACAGTGTCATAATATTGTGATTTGCATATTTAAATAAATACTTCAAAATTGTCTAATAATGTTATAAAAATTGTTTGTAAAAGTTTAAAATATTAAATAATGTTAGTAAATACAGAAGAAGAGCTATAGTTTACAATAATATAACTGAAAAATCAAGCGCTAGTAGAAGTGCAGTTGAGATAAATAAATACTTCAAAATTGTGTAATAATGTTATAAAAATCGGGCTGAGGTCCATTAATTCGCGCACACAATTTTACACTTACATTCTTATGCCACTGATGCACTAAACACTTTTCAACCATTTATAATAATATTTGAAGAGAAAAATTTTTCTCTTCAAATATGATTTATCCATCATTGAGATGTACGAAATCAATAATAAAAACTTGGAAAAAGCCGTACTGGCTGTAATGTATAATTCCCAAATATGTCTTCTTAATAAAGGAGCCGCCATTTGCAAGATAGAAGCATGGCTTCACAGCATTTGGTGGATGGGAATTACAATGTATATAGAGAAAGATTTGCGTTTAGATCGGTACTTGCTCAGGTAGCTCAGTTGGTAGAGCACTTGGTCTAGAGAACCAAGGGTCCCGGGTTCAAGTCCCGGTCTGAGCGTATAATTTTTCTCTTCAAATATGATTTATCCATCATTGAGATGTACGAAATCAATAATAAAAATTTATAATAATGTTTCGTACTATTTTAAACACTTTGGAACCATTTTATAAACATTCCTTACGATTTTTAAATATTTATAAATTACGTGAAATTTGTGCACAGATTTCTAGAGACACGGAAATGCTTCATGTAACATCCACTACGTGGCTCTCAAATCGGAGTACCAACATTTGAAAATAATTTCAAACCATATTTAGTGTTAATGTACGTCAAATTAGTTCATTAAATAATACGCATATAAATTGTTTTGTTACATTAGGAAATGGCAAGTTAGTTTACATCCATATTTTTAGCATTTGGGATTTTATTCCCAAAGTTGGTAATGCCAACTGCAGACCCATCTACCAGAAGCTACATTAACCATTACAGCAACTCGCACTGTGATTCTGTGGAAGTTAGAAGAATTCATGTGCACCAAATACTGGACTTTTTTCCAAAAATTGTTTGAAAAAGTTGAAAATAATGGCTCAACTGCACTTCTACTAGCGCTTGATTTTTCAGTTATATTGTTGTAAACTATAGCTCTTCTTCTGTATTTACTAACATTATTTAATATTTTAAACTTTTTTGAACAATTTTATAACATTATTAGACAACTTTGAAGATCAACACTGGAGTAAGACAGGGATGTGGACTTTCACCGGTGCTTTTCATTATATACATGAATAAATTAATAAATGAATGGAGGAAAACACGAGGATATATACCCATCAATAGGAACCTCAAACTTGATGCTATTCTTTTTGCAGACGATTTAGCTCTTCTGGCACTTTCCGAAAATGATTTGCAATGATCAATTAATAATTTACAAAAACTAGGTGCCAAATTTAATATGGAAATATCAATTAACAAAACTAAAATTATGGCATTTCAGGGAAGGACCCCATACAAAGTAAAATCTGTCTCCAAAATAAAATTTTAGAGACATCTAATCAATTTAAATATCTTGGATATTATCTCTGTATCTGGGATGAAAGGATATCCCTGAAAAAATTACTAGTTATAATAAAAGTTTGGGAATTATTAATCAGTTATGAAACCATCCCTTGTACAAAAAAACACCAGATTACGTTTATATAACACTTTGGCTAGACCAGTGTTGACCTATGGTAGTGAAGTATGGACACTAAAAAAACAACATGAAGCAGAATAACGGCTTGTGAAATGAGATTTCATGCGCAGAACAACGGGTTACACCAGATGGGATTGGAAAAGGAACACCGATATCTTAAAAGAATTGAAGACTACGCCAATTTTGGAATATATTAAACAGTACCAACTAAATTGGAAACACCATCTTGAAAGAATGAGTTCAAATCGGATCCCCAAAGCTGTTTATAATTATATACCAAGAGGACGAAGATCACTGGGCCGTCCTATGAAACGCTGGAGGGAAAATTTTCTATAGGATCGTAACAGGCCTTGGCCTAATACTTGGAAGGAAGAAGAAGTATTTATTTAAATATGCAAATCACAATATTATGACACTGTTAGACAATATTGTGATGCTAACTGCTACTTTCTCCACAGAGTGTATTACTTAGTCTATGATTTTTCTATCGCTGTTTTGGGTTATCGCTGGTTGGATCAGCATTAGGGAGTGATAAGTAAGTGTACACCCATTTTTAATAAAATGTTTGGCAATTTTAGTATTATTAATATATTTTTTAACATAGATTTGGGGATTTATTGCAAATGTTGGTCATTCAAATTTCATTGCGACCGATAGTAATTGAGGATGATAATCGATGTGGTTCGATTGTGGGTTATCGCTGGCTCTATAATGTGTTGCGCATGTGCACTGTTGTTCTATATGACTTTGAAAATATTTCACGTTAGTTTAAGTGCAGTTTTTCCTAAAATAATTAAATGATGTTAGTAAATACAGAAGAGGAGCTATAATTTATAACAATATAACTGAAAAATCAAGTGCTAGTACAAAAGTGTCCATTATTACTATTGTTTTTATTATAATTGTATAAAATGTTTGTACATGAAATTTCCATTGCAACATTTACTGTATTTAATTCTTTATAATTAGTACAGTCTGTATATAATCTATATTATCAAATATGTACTGTGCTGGTTGAGTGGAAGAGAAGGTCTTATGGCCTTAACTCTGCCATAAAAATAAATAATATTATTATCACAACAATGTAGTACGGAAAATCAGGTAAAGGTATCCTAAATACACAGTACTTAGTTTTCTAGTACTGATATAACAATTGTTACATCATGAATTTTGTATAAAAAGATAGCATTCATAACTAAACAGAATTTAGGAATTCATAAACTTTTTACCAACGTGAAAAAAAAAATTAATCATAACAATGTCTAAATGGGAAAAAGTCGGTTAAATGTCCCAGACGAATTCTTCTAAGTTCCACAAAAATTGCGGTACGCATGCGCGAGTTGCTGTAATGGTTAATATAGACTCCGGTAGATGGCTCTGCAGTCGGTGTTACCAACTTTAGGAATAAATTTCCAAATGCAAAAAAAAAAAATGGATGTTAACTAACTTGCCATTTCCTAACTAAAGAAAACAATTTATATGCATATTATTTATTCCCAAATGCTTAAAAAAATGGACTTAAACCAACTTCCCATTTCCTAAAGTAACAAAACAATTTACATGCGTACTATTTAATGAACTGTAAACTAATTTTACGTACACTAACACTATATATGGTTTGAAATTATTTTCAAATGGTGGCAACGTTGGAACAACATGGGAAAGTAGCAAGTGTGTAATGTATCCACGATCATGTTTTACGTAAATATATAATATAAAACATTGTAAAGAAAGCTTGAAGATCATTGCAAAATGTTTAAAAAAAAGAACAAAATGTGTCTAGAAGTGTTTAGTGCATCAGTGGCATAAGAACGTACGTGTAGAATTGTGATGGGCATAAAACCTACCACACCTTCTAAATGTTCTTACTTACTTACTCACTCACTGGCACTATCGAACCCATAGGTTCATGGACACACGACGGACAAAGCTCTCCATACATCCCTATCCTGAGCTAATACTTTCCAATCATTCCCTGTATAATCTACTTCCCTCAAATCATAGTTAATGTTGTTCTCACACCTCATTCTTGGTAACCAACTGGGCATTTTCTCTCTGGCTTTCCTACAAGAAGCTTCCATGCACATCTTTCATTCCCCATACATGCAACATGTCCTGCCCATCGCAGTCTACGAGACTTAACTGTTATTATATCTGGCTTCCTATAAAGACCATGTAGTAAATTTAGAGCAATTGGGTAGTGTTAGGCAGGAAACCACCAAGTTACTAAAGAGTAAAAAGAGGGAATATTTGAGAGAGAAGATTAATGATCTTGAAATGAATGCAAAAAATAGGAACATTAGAGAATTATATCAGGGAATTAGTGTAGAGAAGAAGGGGTTTCAGGCTAGAACAAACATAATTCGGAATGAAAATGGGGATATGATTGCAGATTCTAAGAGTATATTAAATAGATGGAAAGGTTACTTTAATCAGCTATTAAATGTACATACAGAACAGGACATTGAGGAGGATAAGTTACAGACAGCAGAAATGCTAGTCGCAGAGCCAAGTGCATTAGAGGTTGAAATGGCGATTGAAAAATTGAAGATGTATAAAGCATCAGGTTCAGATGAGATCCCAGCAGAACTGATAAAATCAGGGGGAGAAAAATTGATGGACAAGATACGCTGGTTTCTTAGTATGATTTGGGAAAAAGAAGCTCTTCCAGATGAATGGAAGGAATCAATTATCATACCAATTTATAAGAAAGGAGATAAAACTGATTGCAACAACTACAGGGGCATCTCATTACTTTCAACTTCGTACAAAATTCTAACAAATATATTAGTAAGCAGACTTACTCCTTATATTGATGACATTCTAGGAGATCATCAATGTGCATTTAGAAGAAACAGGTCTACAACAGATCAGATTTTCAGTATAAGACAGATTTTAGAGAAGAAATGGGAATATAATGGTACTGTACATCAACTATATGTAGACTTCAAAAAAGCATATGATTCAATTAAGAGGGAGAAGTTATATAGTATCCTGCTGGAGTTCGGAATTCCTAAAAAGTTAGTTAGACTTATACGATGTGTCTAAATGGCACAAAGTGTAGGGTGCGTATAGGCAAAGAGTTTTCGGATACTTTTGAAATCCACCATGGGTTGAAGCAAGGAATGCACTATCTCCTCTACTATTTAATTTTGTACTAGAGCATGCCATTAATTCTTTAGAGAATAAGGAAGGCTTACAATTCAATGGTATTAATAAGCTGTTAGTTTATGCTGATGATGTAGTAATATTAGCCGATAGCGATGATATATTAAAGGCCAACACTCACACACTATTGAGTAACACTAAGAAATTGGGACTGGAAGTAAAATATCAATAAAACAAAATATATGGTCACACAAAAAAAAATACATTATATAATGGAAATAGACAGCTAATGACACTTGAGGGAAATTTTGAGGAAGTGGCTGAATTCAAATAGATAGAAACAATAATCACAAACAGGAATGAGATGCACAAGGAAATTAAACTTAGGCTCAATTCTGGAAATGCGTGCTATTATGCATTGCAGAGACTCTTGATGTCCCAACTCCTTTAAAAAAACGTTAAACTGAAAATATATAAAACTATTATTCTACCAGTTATATTATATGGATGCGAAACATGGACTCTTTACTTTACGGGAGGAAAGGAGTTTACGGGAATTTGAGAATAAGGTTATTCGGAAAATGTTTGGATCAAAGACAGATGAACAGACAGGCAAATGGAGAAAACTACATAACAGTGAACTATATGGTCTTTATAGGAAGCCAGATATAATAAGGAGAGTTAAATCTCGTAGATTGCGATGGGCAAGACATGTGGCGCGAATGGGGAATGAAAGACGTGCATGGAAGCTTCTTATAGGAAAACTAGAGGGAAAAACGCCCAGTTGGTAGACCAAGAATGAGATGGGAGAACAACATTAACTATGATTTGAGGGAAGTAGATTATATAGGGAATGATTGGAAAACATTAGCTCAGAATAGGGATGTATGGAGAGCTTATGTCCGTTCGGCCATGAATCTACGGGTTTCGTTAGTGCCGGCGAGTTAGTTAAGTAAGTAAGTAAGTAAGTAAGTAAGTAGTTATGTTAGTTCTTCTCCATTCACCTGTCTGTTCATCTCTCTTTGGTCCAAATAATTTTCCTAAGAACTTTATTCTCAAAAATTCTCATAATCTCATTTCCTCCCTTAAAGCAAGAGTCCATGTTTTGCACCCATATAATATAACCGGTAGAATAATAGTTCTATATATTTTCAGCTGAACGGTTTTTGAAAGGAGTTGGGACATCAAGAGACTCTGCAATGCATAATAGCACGCATTTCCCGAATTGAATCTATGTTTAATTTCTTTGTGCATCTCATTCCTATTTGTGATTATTGTTCCTAGGTATTTGAATTCCGCCACTTCCTCAAAATTTCCCTCATTTGTCATTAGCTGTCCATTTCCATTATTTAATGAATTTCTACGTGTGACCATATATTTAGTTTTATTGATATTTACTTCCAGTCCTAATTTCTTAGTGTTACTCAATAGTGTGTGCGTGTTGGCCTTTAGTATCTCCTCGCTATCGGCCAGTAGTACTACATCATCAGCATAAACTAACAGCTTATTAATACCATTAATTTGTAAGCCTTCCTCATTCTCTAAAGATTTAATGGCATGCTCTAGTACAAAATTAGATAGTAGAGGGGATACTGCATCTCCTTTTTTCAACCTATTCTGGATTTCAAAAGTGTCCGAAAACTGTTTGCCTACACGCACCCTACTCTTTGTTCCATTTAGACACATTCGTATAAGTCTAACTAACTTTTTAGGAATTCCAAACTCCAGCAGGATACTATATAACTTCTCCCTCTTAATTGAATCATATGCTTTTTTGAAGTCAACATATAGTTGATGTGCAGTACCATTATATTCCCTTTTCTTTCTAAAATCTGTCTTATACTAAAAATCGGATCTGTTGTAGACCTGTTTCTTCTAAATACACATTGATGATCTCCTAGAATGTCGTCAATATAGGGAATAAGCCTGCTTACTAATATATTTGTTAGAATTTTGTACGAAGTTGAAAGTAATGAGATGACCATGTAGTTGTTGCAATCAGTTTTATCTCCTTTCTTATAAATTGGTACAATAATTGATTCCTTCCATTCATCTGGAAGAGCTTCTTTTGGCTCAACTGCACTTCTACTATCTCAAAATTTTTCTGTTATATTGTTGTAAACTATAGCTTTTGTTCTGTACTTACCTTCATTTTCTAATATTTTAAAACATTTTTTATAACATTATTAGACAATTTTAAAGTATTAATTTAAATATGCAAATCGCAATATTATGAGACTGTTGATACTAACTGCTATTTTCTCCACAGAGTATATTACTTAGTCTATGATTTTCCTATCGCTTTTTTGGGTTATCGCTGGTTGGATCAGCGTTAGGGAGTGATAAGTAAGTGTACACCCATTTTTAATAAACGTTTGGTAACTCACTTTGATGTTTGTGGGTTATCATTCAATGATAACGTTATCGCTGCTACTTTTAACTGCTACCGTGTATTCGCAGTTTGCAGTTTGAGATAGTGTAAGTGTAGTTTTTCCCTTCTTTTTCCCAAATCATACTAAGCAACCAGCGTATCTTGTCCATTCATTTTTCTCTCCCTGATTTATCAGTTCTGCTGGGATCTCATCTGAACCTGATGCTTTATATACATCTTCAATTTTTCAATCGCCATTTCAACCTCTAATGCACTTGGTTCTGCGGTCTGTAAATTATCCTCCTCAATGTCCGTTCTGTATGTACATTTAATAGCTGACTAAAGTAACTTTTCCATCTATTTAATATACTCCTGGAATCTGCAATCATATCCCCATTTTCATTCCGAATTATGTTGTGTTCTAGCCTGAAAGCCTTTCTTCTCTATACTAATTCCCTGATATAATTCTCTAATGTTCCTATTTTTTGCATTCATTTCAAGATCATTAATCGTCTCTCTCAAATATTCCCTCGGAAAAAGTCGGTTTTATGTCTCTCAGGAATTCTTCTAAGTTCCACAGAATCGCAGCGTGCATGCGCGAGTTGCTGTAATGGTTAATATAGACTCCGGTAGTCGGCGTCACCAACTTTGGGAATAAATTTCCAAATGCAAAAAAAAAAATGGACGTTAACTAACTTGCCATTTTCTAACTAAAGAAAACAATTTACATGCATATTATTTCTTCCGAAATGCTTAAAAATGGACGTAAACCAACTTCCCATTTCCTAACGTAACAAAGCAATTTACATGTGTACTATTTAATGAACTATAAACTAATTTTACGTACACTAACACTAAATATAGTTTTTAAATTATTTTCAAATGGTGGCAACGTTGGAACAACATGGGAAAGTAGCAAGGAAGTGATGTATCCACGATCACGTTTTACGTAAATATATAAATATAAAATATTGTGAAAAAGCTTGAAGATCATTGCAAAATGTTTATAACAGTACAAAACGTGTTTACAAGTGTTTAGTGCATCAGTGGCATAAGAATGTAAGTGTAGAAATGTGAGAGACATAAAACCGACCACATCCATTCCCTCTTTTTACTCTTTATAAAACGACATAAAGAGAACCTTGTCACCTACTAATTATAATGCAGACTTAAAATTGTATGTAAGTCACTTTTGCATTAATCTCTAACGTAAACCCCATTATTGCGTGTCAATTATTTATAGCAGTTTTGTTCCAGGCATTATTGTAATTTGTATAGAAAAACAGTATCTAGAGACGTTACACACTTTATGGTTAATTAAAAGGTCAGCATACCGTATTCAATTATGGAGAATTTAATTAAAACAAGAGGGAAAAAATCGTTATACAATGAAATCTAAACAAAGACAAGGATAAAAAAATATATATATATATTATTATAAGTAAACTATTATTGAACTTACCTAAAAATGTGGCTTATGGCCAAAACTTCTCCCACTTTTTCCATAATACTCGCACTATAAAACCTTCCTTCTACGCGCGTAACCGCTCGTACAAAAAGAGGATTACATAAAAGTCAGGGTAGCCAACACATGAAATATAAAACTACCTACCTTTATATTAAAAAAATAAAAATGGGAAATGTTACAAATTAAATTACATAAAAAGGGCTGCTATATATATATCATAATTAATTATCTTCTATTGCTTTAAATCTAAATACAATTAATAAACGGGCTGTGCTTTCCTTTAGGTCCGAAAAATTTTTCAATTTTATATCTTATTCCACTGATGCACTAAACACTCTTAAACACTTTCAAAACATTTTGCAACACTTTTTAATACATTTTAAACATCTTCCAATGTTGCAACGAGTTTTTTTTCATATTTATATATTTGCGTAAAACACGGTCGTGGTACATTGCTTACTTCCTTCTTTGTTATTTTCCCTCCACCTCCTATGTTGTTCCAGCGTTGCCCACTGCCACCATCAACAACCCGAACTTGCTTTTTAAATGTGATTCAACGTTCCCTGGATTTCACCTACGTTAGAGTAATTGATTTGTGTTACAGTAATTGATTTAGGTTTGGTTAGCTTTTAGGTTCCTTGCTTTTTAAAAGTGATTTGATACGTAAAATAAATTATACATTTTTAGACAAGTTCTGGGAATTTTGTGTCAATGTTGGTCATACTGATTTCACATATATATACCGCCAACTGCTGGAGGTTGCATTTATCTACCTGGGATAATTGGAGCACTAGCGCATACGCACTGCGATTCTATAGAACTTAGAAAAATTTTCTACCGACCTAAAGGAAAGCATATACAATAAACGTCACACATCCATTTAAAGTTAACATAATTAAGGCTTACGATTCGTAAACATTTTTAAAATCTCACTACAAAAATTAAATAATATAGGTAATTTTTATCGTAGACTGCGATGGGCAGGACATGTGGCACGAATGGAGAATGAAAGACGTGCATGGAAGCTTCTTGTAGGAAAACCAGAGAGAAAACACCCAGTTGGTAGACCAAGAATGAGGTGGGAGAATAACATTAATTATGATTTGAGGGAAGTAGATTATACGGGGAATGATTGGAAAACATTAGATCGGGATAGGAATGTATGGAGAGCGCGGCCATGAACCTATGGGTTCGATAGTGCCAGTGAGTTAGGACATCTTTATCCGTGGAGGAAGTATATTCGCTATACATATATATATATATATATATATATATATATATATATATACACACACTATAGTTGGTTTAAATCACACTTTTAATGTTTTAAATAACCACTAAAAACTTACTCACTGGCACTATCGAACCCGTAGGTTCATGGCCGCACGGACATAAGCTCTCCATACATCCCTATCCTGAGCTAATGCTTTCCAATCATTCCCTGTATAATCTACTTCCCTCAAATCATAGTTAATGTTGTTCTCCCACCTCATTCTTGGTCTACCAACAGGGCGTTTTCCCTCTGGCTTTCCTACAAGAAGCTTCCATGCACTTCTTTCATTCCCCATATGTGCAACATGTCCTGCCCATCGCAGTCTACGAGACTTGACTGTTCTTATTATATCTGGCTTCCTATAAAGACCATGTAGTTCATTGTTATGTAGTCTTCTCCATTCACCTGTCTGTTCATCTCTCTTTGGTCCAAAAATTTTCCTAAGAACTTTATTCTCAAATACTCGTAATCTCCTTTCCTCCCTTAAAGTAAGAGTCCATGTTTCGCACCCATATAATATAACTGGTAGAATAATAGTTTTATATATTTTCAGTTTAACGTTTTTTGAAAGGAGTTGGGACATCAAAAGTCTCTGCAATGCATAATAGCATGCATTTCCAGAATTGAGTCTATGTTTAATTTCTTTGTGCATCTCATTCCTATTTGTGATTATTGTTCCTAGGTATTTGAATTCAGGCACTTCCTAAAAAATTCCCTCATTTGTCATTAGCTGTCCATTTCCATTATATATTGAATTTCTATGTGTGACCATATATTTAGTTTTACTGATATTTTCTTCCAGTCCCAATTTCTTAGTGTTACTCAATAGTGTGTGCGTGTTGGCCTTTAGTATCTCCTCGCTATCGGCCAGTAGTACTACATCATCATAAGTAATGCCACGAGTGATTTCCAAATTATCGATAAATTCACGACTCACGAAGTGAGGAGTGAATTTATCTAGAGAATTTGGAAATCAAGAGTGGCATTTGTTAGGACTATTTAACGAATAAAATAAAGCTGTTTACTCACAAATCATTATTTAACTACAGTTATTTAAAAATATTTTTATATTTAAAGTAAACGGTGATGTTTGAAAACTAATGAGAAACGATAGGTAGCCTACGCTTCTACTGCTTCTTTTGTTTATCACTGCAACCAGATCATACTATTATTGCCAAAGGAACGCAATATTGTAAGAATGCTCTCTAGTGGAGAAAAAAATGAAACACATCAATCTGTATATTAATTCATTTTTGATGTCGTATACATTTAAGAAAGTGCAAACAGTGGTTTCTTTTTTTGGTGGTATAATCAATTGCTACAAATGTTGACATGTAAGCACTATTATATACAATCTGGTAGCCGTATTTGTTATAGGCTCAGTCACTGCAAAATAACGGTCAGACCTGTTCAGAATATTAAAAAGGAGGAGCTTTGCTTAATATATGATAATCCTAACGTTGATAATTATTTCGTGAAACACGTCTCTGATTGGTTGTAATACAGAAATCATTGAAATGTGATTGGTCATTGACTCCCATTTGGGGCATGAGTTAAATAGTCAGCATAAACTAACAGCTTATTAATACCATTGAGTTGTAAGCCTTCCTCATTCTCTAAAGATTTAATGGCATGCTCTAGTACAAAATTAAATAGTAGAGGAGATAGTGCATCTCCTTGCTTCAACCCATTCTGGATTTCAAAAGTGTAAATAACCACTAAATGCCATTTTAATTTAAACAATTTATAGTCTTCCCCGCGCTGTAGCCATGTGATTAAGGCAAGATGACTTGGCACAGGGCTACGAGATTTGCGCTGGTTCGAGTCTCCACGGGGGAAGAAATGTTCTCAAGGAATGTCTGCCAGTATGGGACCGATGCCCACCCAGCATCGTGAGGCATTTGGATATCTACAATAAGTAGCGGCTCCAGGTTGAGAAGATAAGCTATAATGGCTGGGGGACCCGACATTCACATTGCACTATAATTTTAAGACTTCAGGCAGCAAGTGTACAAAATATTATAATTAAAGTCTACGGTTTAAAATCTAAAATCAACACATCCGCGTCTCACTATAATTCTCTATGGACTGTACATGTTTTTGTAGAGGAACTGTTTTGTTTGTACACGTGGCAGACGGAATTCACAGCTCAGCAATCTTGATAGGCTCTCCCATTGGATTTTATGGTCAAGGACATTCTTCAAAATCCCTTGCGCGACGGGTAACCGCTCGTACAAAAAGAGGATACATAAAAGTCAGGGTAGCCAACACATGAAATATAAAACTACCTACCTTTATATTAAAACAAAAATGGGCGATGTTACAAATTAAATTACTAAAAAAGGGCTGCAATATATATATCATAATCAACATCTTCTATTGCTTTAAATCTAAATATAATTAATAGACGTCACACATCCATTTAAAGTTAACATAATTAAGGCTTACGATTCGTATGCCTTTCGCTCTGTAATGTTAAAATAAAATAATAAACAATAACAATGAATTTAAAAACGAGAGAGATAAAAATAGGTCGTATTAACTAAATTATAACTAATCAATGAACTAAATTATTTATGTATTCCCATTTCGAAATACTTGTATATATTGGTTATGTTGGCGATTATGTATTAGAAAAAATCAGTTCTCTATGATCTGCACATTGCTGTCATCTACACACAATTGTGTTAATTGAAACTATAGCTCGAATATTTTTCTATAATACATTACATTCAATATCACTGCTACTATCGAACCCATCGGTTCATAGAAAACAAACTCTCCATACATTCCTATCCTGAGTTAACGTTTTCCAATCATCCCTGTAAACTTTATTGACCTTAACTAATAGTTGATGTTATTCTCCCACCTAATTCCTGGCCTCCTTACTGGTCCTTTTCTCTCTCATTTTCCTACAAGGAGATTCCATATTGCTTAATTTCCCTATTCCTAACACATGTCTTTGCCACACTTAACTGTTCTTATGACACCTGGTTTCCCAATAAGATCATGTAGCTCGCAGGTATTTTATTCACCTCTCGCTATCTCTCTCTCTCATTAAATTCAAAAAGCCCCCAAGAACTTTACTCTGAATCGTAATCATCTCCTCCCTTAAAAAGTTCATGTTTCGCATCCATATAACTAGGAAAATAAGTTTTATATATATATATATATATATATATATATATTTTTAAGAGAAGTTGGGACAAGACTCCCTATAATACATAATAGTATGCATTTCCAGAATTAAGCCTGTTTAATTACTTACTGCACCCCATTTCTGTTTGTAATTATTGTTCCTAGGTATTTGAATTCGACCACTTCTTCAAAATTTTCATTTGTCGATAACTGTCCATTTCCATTATTTAATGTGTTTCCACATGCGACTAACATTGCCAATAAAATAATGATGAACACCGCCACTACATATATTTAAAGAGAAAAATATTTGCTCAGACTGGGTTTGAACCCAGGTACTTTCGCACTTATTTACAGTAATAAATTTCACAAATTATAAAGTAACTCAGCTATTTAAACATTCTTTAACATGTTTCTTATGGAAGTGGCAACTAAAAAAATAAAGCAGGGCATTAAATGATGTTTATCACTTATGTCCCGACATGTTGGTTCCAAGCACAGATACAGATGTCAGTAAGTAACATGTGGTTAGCAATCGCCACAATTAGACTAAGGTATTAGTTGGATGGGAAAGTCAATTAAATTTTGATTATAGGCACAAATTAAGGCTTAAGGTTCTTTTAACAAGCAGAAAATCTTCAGATTGGATCCCACGGCTTAAAGTCTCGCCTGGAGAACTTCTTCCTTGGATTTTTCCATTCTAAAAAAATTCATTGACTCCACTCAATACTGAATCCACTACCAGAGTCAAGGAACAATCACTAGACCATTGCAAACCGACTTGTTTTCCATTAAAATATTCCTCCTCACATTCATGGTGAAAAATATGTGAACCCACAGTTACTGTTATTTGAGACAAACAATAACAAATGTAAAGTTGATCACATCTAGGCAGATATCAGTCCCAGAACATGTGTGGTGAATTACAAATATTAAATTCTTGACTCTTTCCTGGTTTTTCATGACATCAAAGAATAATTCCCAAATTTATAGTGCTAAATTGAATTAATTCTAGTAAAGCCAATCTTATTTCTTTTTAATGAATGTAAGTAATAACAAGTCAACAAACAGTTAGCAGTAGAAATGGATTTTTGGAGGCAATCGACAAGAATTTCAAGAAGGGATAGTCAGAAACATTACAATAAGGGAAATTATGCAAATATAAAAGTATACTGGAAAAAAAAAAATTTGAAATGTTATGCACACCTCATAAGAATGGAAGAAGAGAGAATACCAAAGAAGATCCCTCAGCGTGGTTTGCCGTATATATATACGAGACAGGTTTCCTCCCTTCTGTGCGGTCATTTAAAAGTCCATGCAGTACCACTGTGCTATAGTATTTTTAAACTCTACTCTCCAAGTAACTTATTTTAGATACATATCAAATTGTGATTAATAGAATGTAAACAAAGAATGACCCATTCTATTCTATAGTGTTCTGCCCAAGGGCAGGTCTTTCACTGCAATCATAGCATTTTCATTCTATGCTTTGTAGCTATACTAGGGAATTATAGGTCTGGCAGCTTCCACACCGGTGAATGATGATGATGATGGCCGGATGATTTCGGGTACCGTTGGGGCCCTAAAGCTTCCTGACATTTGTCATACAGGTCAGGAAAACCCCCGAAATAAAACTCACCCAAGAAGCCTCTCCCGACTGGAATCTAATCTCGGTCAGCTGCGTGAGAAGGCAGCACGCTACCTCGAGACCACATACCCAGTTCTAGAGTCACACAATTCGTAAGTTTTAAAATCAAATTTGGCAGTTTTAAGTGGAGGGAATTGTTTGCTCCTCCACAACCATAATGATTCATCAATTACAATATCTTGATTTGGAGGTAGAGAGAATGGAATTTATTATTAAAATATTCAATGAAAGGAACAATTAAAAAAAATGAAGGACATTGGAAACCAACTTGTTTTGTGTTGTCTTAAAATGTATGGCACCATCGAACATAGAGGTCATGATTATGCATACATAACATCTCCATACTTTGCTATCCCAAATAATATTTCCCAATTATTCCTGTATAATTTATAATAATATCCTCAACTCGTGTCCAAGTCAGGGTCGGGTCGAGGGATGAGATGAGAAGAAGCCGCTATATATAGAGGTCTGTGTATGACAAGGGTGTGGCTGGCCACGTCTGACGCACCACCACAGAGGCAGATGAACGAAATGAATGTGATGAGATGAGTATGGATAAATGATGGAATGAAAATGTAGCAGGGGAAGACGGGAGAAGAACCTGTCCAAGCTCCGTTTTTTCCACCACGAAATCAACATGGAGTGATCGAGACTCGATCTCGGACACCCAGCAGTGAGGGTCTTGTATAATTTATCTCCCTCAAATGCTGGTTAATATTTTCTTGCACTTTATGGTTATCCCCCCTACTGGGCACTTTGCTTCTAGTTTTCGTACACGAAGTTCCTATATAATTTCCTATTCGTGCCACATGCCCTACCCATAGCAGCCTACGAGACTTGCAATGATTTATTACATCTAGATTACATATACATCACGTTATGTTCGTCTTTCTTCCAAGTTACACCTCAATTTCCTAATAGATCTCTCATTGAGACGATGTGCTAACCACATGTATCTTGTTGACATGTTGGCAAATAAGCGTAAGTGTCAATAAATAAAACAAATAACAAAATAAAAGGGTAAATAAAATATTAATTATTATATCTGTGGTCTCGAGGTGGAATACTGTATTGTCATGCAGTGGGCTTTGAGGCCCAAACGGTCCATGGACATCATCTAGCTTTATCATCATTGTTACCATCAATATCATCCCCCTGGGTGGGAAGCTACCACACCATAATTCCCTAATGAAGCTGCAATCATAGCATGAAAATTCTAAGATTACAGTGAAAGACCTGTACTAGAACAGAGCACTACATAATATAGAACGAAACAAAGAATGGCGTCTTTCATCAAGATATAAGTTAAAATGCATTCATTTTTTAAATTGTTGCTAAAGGTTTACTTATAATTACAATTCTAAACTTTATCTATTTATCTTTCATTCATTATTTTTAAATTAAAGATTTTCCATAATTCCACCACCATCTTACTTACTCACTGGCAATATCGAACCCATAGGGCCATGGCCGCTCGGACATAAGCTCTCCATACATCCCTATCCTGAGCTAATGCTTTCCAATCATCCCCTGCATAATCTACTCAGATTCACTATGTACAATATTTATAAAAGTTGGAGAATCTAAATTTTATTTGATATAAATTCATTTATATAATTACGGAAACTTGTTGAATGGATTATAATGGTTAATAAACTCCCGCTGGGGAGCACCTGTGTTGGAAGTGTGCAGTATATACATTATTATTAATATTATTATTACTATTACTGTAATTATTATTACTATTATCCCTCTATTATATTTTTATTTATTTTTTTATAATTTTACACATCAAATTCGCTACGTAAATTTGTTTTAGAAGTTGGAAATGTCTGAGACATGTGATTTTTGTCTATAAACACAAGATCCACGTCGGTTTTGAAAGAAAGGTTAGTTATGAGACCACAGAGTGGGACACTTTACAGATATTTCTTTTCGGCAAAAATAGGGCATTCACAAGTTCGAAGGAAGTGCGTAGCTGAGAAAAAAAAATACAAAGAGTTTGTCCTTTAACTAATAAATAGTTAACTCACTCCACATGCCTGTCGTAAATTATGTCATAACATGAGGGGGAGATTTTTCTACCACAGCAAGAAAAGATAAGTTCTCCAGAATGTCTTACAAATTCCGTATAGGCCTTGAAAATCATAGATGTATCAACGCGTAATGTATGGCAATCTGCATTTGGACATTTAAAAGTCCAGGCGTATCATAACATGTCCTTCTGCATCTGGGAAAGGAACGCCATGTTTAAATGTCCTCGCTGATGGGTTAATTGGAAAGCTAATGGAAGTGGAAGAGGCAGACCTAGAGAACATTGGATAGATGGAGTGAGGAGTATAGCAGGATTTTAATATCATAATAAATATGAAAGTTAAAGTTAATAATTTTGTAAAGGTAGAATTTTTTATCACTCACCACATATACAATATGAGGTGAGTGATAAAAAATTCTATCTTAATGAATATACCTCATAGTGAGAATTCCTAAAATAAGTAATAATTTTGTATTTTAAATCTCTATTAATATTTAAATATAACTTAAATAAAGAAAAACATCTAAATAATTCATTGTTGTTCATTGTTGAATAAAAATATCTCAGTAACAATTAAAGAAAGTGTATTACATAAGTCTTTCTAAATAATGCTTTTAAAATTGTTTTAAGTCATTGTTGTCAGAATTATAAAGCTTTCTGTTATAATTGTAATAAGAACACCTGCTTAACTTCATATTTTTTAAATAAAAGTAAACTAAACTCTGATTGGATGTTAAAACAATTAACTTTCTGATTTAACAAATCAAATTCAAACCTTGTATTTAATGGGCTATTAACCAATATAATTTAAAATTACTATCATGTGATGTAATAAGTTCTTTAAAATTATAAAAGAATTACCTAGTCATTCTGCATACAACTTTCAACAAACATAGAAGCAATAAGGGTTCTCCTGATAAAATGTGATATTTAATACAAGAAGAATAGTTGATTAAAGAAAAGAAAATAATTTTATTTTAATTGAGGGTGAAGAATAATACCACCTACTTTTACAAAATCTGCAGAGAACCTACAAAGTTAATAAATGTGAAATTATTTCTACTAGAAACATTTTTTTATGATTGTGAAGTGTTTTCCTATCCTGTGTACCAACTTCCGACCCTAAGAAGAGAATCCAGCTCTACCGAAAATTAAACCCAACCTGAACCAGTAATTCTTTTTTTTTTTGACACCAATCCTTCAAAATGTTACTACAACATATGGCATGAAGAGAGTTGGCTGCTTCAAAAACATCGCCACAACATGGGAAAAGAATTACTTCTTCAGGAGAAGTATGGAAGCTAGAGATTTGAGGGAAGATGATGCTCTAGACAGAAGCCTCTGGTGACAAATCACTTCCTAATAAAGAAATAAATCAATAAAAACATAAAATTTATTTTTACAAGGTATAAACTAAGAATAGCAAAATAAATTTTCCTTTAATTGAACATCAACTATGTCAAGAAAAACATTGCAAACATTCTCACGTTAAAATTACTTCATATTTTTTTATATAGTTTGATTTTTCATCAATGACAGCAATTTCTTTGCCTACTTCATTTTGCAAAGTTTTCTTTCTTGCAGTTCTTTTATAAAAAATCTCAGTTTTTCTTTTTTCAACGGGGCACGCCGTAGCGTAGTGGTTAAGGCACTGAGCTACAAGCCGGAGGGTCGAGGGTTCAAGTCCCGTTGGGATCAGGATTTTTAAACTGACCCAAACCCTCTGGCGGCACTATGGCCCTGGGGTCGACTCAGCCTCTAACAGAAATGAGTACCAGACGCTTGTTCTGGGGGTAAAGGCGGCCGTCATGCAGGGATGACAACCCGGCTGACATAAAGTGCCGATTGTCTAGAAAAAGTGGGAGCTTTAACCTTCTACTACCCCAAGGGCCTCCGGGCCTGTTGTGGGATCACTTTACTTTTCTTTTTTCAACTTTGGCTTTTTATTCTTCGGACACCAATTAGTGCCAACATATCAACCAGTAAATTCAGTTACCATTGTTTACTTGAAATGTCAAACTACGTTAGCAGCTGTGGTGTGTTACTATGTCTACTCTGGGTTCGACTTCCAGCATGCCGAGTGGAATAGTCGCATACAATACAATTATTTATTTGTTCACTCCTATGATCTAATTATCATTCTGTTTATAGGGAAGTAATTTGAATTAGCCAGAAAGGCCTTGGTATCCATTGACATCGGCATGTAATAGCTCAACTTACTTTCCTAGGGAACAAAAGTAATTGAAAGCATAATAATAGTCCCTTCGATTGGTTGCTGGCCAAAGGAATGCAAGACCAGTGATGGGGCTGCCATCTTATAGCCTCTGGTCAGGCTTTTCTGGAGAAGAAGAGAAAATACAGGAAAGAAGAAATGGAAGAAAGGAAAGACTCCCTAGCCCTCGGATGCCCTAATAAGCGTCGGGGTAAAAAAAAAACAAGAGTTAACCAAGAGAGGTTAGATAGTAAAGTTAAAAGAGTGCAAAACACAAGTAAGTGGAAGAAATGTTTTGCTCAGCTTGGGCACCTTGTGGTCGCCATCCACATATCCCCACCTATGGTAGTGAAGCATGGACCCCAAAAGACCACATGAAAGCAGAAAAACCACTTGTGAAATGAGATTCATGCACAGAACAGCGGGTTACACCAGATGGGATCGGAAAAGGAACACTGATATCTTAAAAGAATTGAAGACTACGCCAATTTTGGAATATATTAAACAGTACCTACTAAATTGGAAACACCATCTTGAAAGAATGAGTTCAAATCGATCCCCAAAGCTGTTTATAATTATATACCAAGAGGACGAAGATCACTGGGCCGTCCTATGAAACGCTGGAGGAAAAATTTTCTATAGGATCGTAACAGGCCTTGGCCTAATACTCGGAAGGAAGAAGACAAAAGTAATTGACTTAATTTAACTAACTCACCGGCAGTATCAAACCCGTAGGTTCATGACCGCACAGACATACACTCTCCATACATCCTTATCCTGAGCCAATGTTTTCCAATCATCCCCTGTAAAATCTACTTCCTCAAATCATAGTATGTTATTCTCCCACCTCTTTCTTTGTCTACCAACTGGGCATTTTCCCTCTGGTTTTCCTACAAGAAGCTTCCATGCATGTCTTTCTTTCCCCATTTGTGCCACATGCCCTGTACATCACAGTCTACGAGACATAACTGTTCTTATTATATCTGGCTTCCTATACATACCATGTAGCTTATTATTATGAAGTTTTCTCCATTCACTTGTCTGTTCATCTCTTTTTGGCCCAAATATTTTCCTAAGAACTTTATTCTCAAATATTCGTAATCTCCTTTCCTCCCTTAAGTAGGAGCCCACGTTCCGCACCAATAACTGGGAGAATAACAGTTTTATATATTTTTAGTTTAATGTTTTTTTTTAAAGGAGTTGGGAAGTCAAGAGTCTCTGTAATGCATAATAGCACGCATTTCAGAATTGAGTCTATGTTTAATTTCTTTGTGCATCTCATTCCTATTTGTGATTATTGTTCCTAGATATTTGAATTCAGCCACTTCCTCAAAGTTTTCCTCATGTATTAGCTGTCCATTTCCATTATATAATGTATTTCTATGTGTGATCATACATTTAGTTTATTGATATTTACTTCCAGTCCCAATTCCTAGTGTTACTCAATAGTGTGTGCATGTTGACTTAATTTATATGTAAAAATGTTACCTACTGTACACCTTCTCATACATATTTTTACTTTGCTGGTAACAGAAAATGAACCACAGCATTCGCCGCTTCCTCAACATCGCAATTAATCATATCTGTAATTAATATGCAGTCTGAAACTGTTATTTAAAATGTCTGCCACTAATTCAGACAACAATAAACAATGCAGTTGTTTTTAATCAGCATTCCCTTGCTATCAAACAATTGAACTCTTCAAAACCAAGATATAAATTCACACGAAATATAAAAATTAAGAGTGAACAAAATTATATATATATGTAGCAAGGGAAGTAAGTACCTTGCTTCTCTTGTTACGTATTAATAATAATAATAATAATAATAATAATAATGCTTTATTTATTCTGGCAGAGTTAAGGCAATAAGGCCTTCTCTTCCACTCAACCAGCACAAATACAAATAAATATTTAACGAATATAGATATACACTATACTAATTATAAACAGTTAAATGTAGCAATGTAAATTTCCTGTACAAACAACATTTTATAGGATAATAACAATAATAATACTTACGATGATAATAATAATATAATAATATAAATATGATAAATTATACGAGAAACGCCAATTAATATATATACCTTACACTGGGTAACAATGAAGTCGAGGTTAGAGCAAATATAAATTTAGATTTCTTTTAAAGACGCCAATGTCTGGCAGCCCCTTATTTCTTGTGGTAGGGAATTCCAGATGTGAGAAGTTAAGATGGTATATGACATGGAGTGATGTGATATCCTATGTTGCGGTATATTAAGCAAGAGACTATGTTGTGTTTAAGTTATGGTTGGAGGATAGATACTGGATATTAGTATATTACGATGCGAGATTGGGAAGTGGTTTTCACAGAAGTGAGGAAGATGTTTAAAAACCAAGCCATAGAGAGACAAGAACATTATTTTTCCCCAACTGTTTTTGACTGAATAAAGTGCAAATACGTAGAGCCAAATTTTCTATTAACATAATTTATGACTGGACACAGTAAATTTGGACATTATTTGGAATGATTTAAAATAGGTACAGATACCTGTATTTGCAAAAACTCCAGCCAGACTATCTCACATCTGTTATTTGAATGTCCCACATTTGGTTCCAAAAGACATGAATTTATTAATAAATTAGGTTATTGCCATAATAGATTTCAACTGCCTTTGTCAAATATTTTATGTAAGAAGTGTTGCTGTAGAAAGCTGTGAGACTTTATCCATCATATTTTTAAGAGACTTTGAGTTAGTTTTTTCTTGGGTTTGTTTCTTACTTACTCACTGGCACTATCAAACCCGTAGGTTCATGGCCGCACGGACATAAGCTCTCCATACATCCCTATCCTGAGCTAATGCTTTCCAATCATTCCCTGTATAATCTGCTTCCCTCAAATCATAGTTAATGTTGTTCTCCCACCTCATTCTTGGTCTACCAACTGGGCGTTTTCCCTCTGGCTTTCCTACAAGAAGCTTCCATGTACGTCTTTCATTCCCCATACGCGCAACATGTCCTGCCCATCGCAGTCTACGAGACTTAATTGTTATTATATCTGGCTTCCTATAAAGACCATGTAGTTCATTGTTATGTAGTCTTCTCCATTCACCTGTCCGTTGACCTGTCTTTGTTCCAAATAATTTTCCTAAGAACTTTATTCTCAAAAATTCTCGTAATCTCATTTCCTCCCTTAAAGTAAGAGTCCATGTTTTGCACCCATATAATATAACCGGTAGAATAATAGTTTTATATATTTTCAGCTTAACGTTTTTTGAAAGGAGTTGGGACATCAAAAGTCTCTGCAATGCATAATAGCACGCATTTCCAGAATTGAGCCTATGTTTAATTTCTTTGTGCATCTCATTCCTATTTGTGATTATTGTTCCTAGGTATTTAAATTTAGCCACTTCCTAAAAATTTCCCTCATTTGTCATTAGCTGTCCATTTCCATTATATAATTATTTCTACGTGTGACCATATATTCAGTTTTATTGATATTTACTTCCAGTCCTAATTTCTTAGTGTTACTCAATAGTGTGTGCATGTTGTCCTTTAGTATCTCCTCACTATCGGCCAATAGTACTATATCATCAGCATAAACTAACAGCTTATTAATACCATTGAGTTGTAGGCCTTCCTCATCCTCTAAAGACTTGATGGCATGCTCTAGTACAAAATTAAATAGTAGAGGAGATAGTGCATTTCCTTGCTTCACAACCCATTCTGGATTTCGAAAGTGTCTGAAAACTGTTTGCCGACCTGCACCCTACTCTTTGTGCCATTTAGACACATTCGTAACTTTTTAGGAATTCCGAATTCCAGCAGGATACTATATAACTTCTCCCTCTTAATTGAATCATATGCTTTTTTGAAGTCTACATATAGTTGATGTACAGTACCATTTTTCTTGGGTTTGTTAATTAATTAATTGATTTGTTCATATTACGTTACTATGTAACACTAGAAATTAATCATACTCGAAATTATTGTAAATAATTAATTGTATTGTAACTAAAATCCTAACATACCGGATGGTGAAATAGGTTCATATTATTGGAGATTCAATAAAATAATAAAATAGAGAGACGAATGTCAGGAAAGCTTAGGGTCCAATGGTCCCAGAAAATCATCCGACCATAACCATCATCATCCTTCACCGGTGTGGAAAGCAACTGGAAGCTATCACACCTATACTAACTCCCTAGTAAAGCTGCAAAGCATAGCATGAAAATGCTATGATTCCAGTGAAAGACCTGCCCTCAGGCAGAATTACTATGGATATGGATGGATACATGAAGTCAAATGTTTGACAGCTAAAACTTTTTATCTGTTTAACCAAGCCATAAAGTTTAGAAAGGAACACTGTGAATAGGATGTTAATATTCATATACAGCGGTGAGACTTGGGCCCCGAATAAGATATGTAAATTACAAATAAACAAACAGAAAATAAAGGTATTGGACCTGTGAAAGACAAAAATTAGAATTGGCTGATTTATATCAAAGCCTGGAAATTACCAACTTCAGAGTATTAGGCTGTAGTTGACGATCGCTGTTGCAGCCAAATGTTTCGGCAGACATCTTCACTGGCTCAGTAAGTTACTTGCTGCAGACTCGCCGGCAAAAGCCTCCAGTAAGGTACCTACTCAGCCACTGAAGATGTCTCCTGTAACCGGAAACAAAATGTCTGACCACAACAGAGACTATTGACCACGGTTGTAAAAGTCTTCATTTGTTGCAATTACGTATTTCTGCCATACTAGTTCACATGGTATCATGCCTGCCTCCTGTCTGACAGGCCCAGGTTTAATACCCAGTATGATTGAAAATTTCAATCTTACGGCTAGAAGTTGTGGTGGTGTGCACTAGATTGTGCACCAGTTGTCTGGATTCAATTCCCAACTTCTCTATAGTACATATGTTGAGAAGGCATGTAGTACTGGCAGACATTGACACTGACTGGCAGATATCGGACATTGGCCGGCAGATGTCGGCACAGACTGACAGATGCCTGCACTGGCTGGCAGATGTTGACACACACCGGCTGGCAGATTTTGCAGATGTTGACACTGGTTGGCAGGTATCGACATTAGCTGGCAGATGTTGGCACTGGCTGGCAGATATCAGCTGTGACGGACATGTTGATCTTAACTAGCAGATGTTGACACAGACTGGCACATCTTGGCACCATTTAACATGCCTGCACTGGCTGGAAGATGTTGACACTGGCTGGCACATTTCAGCAGATGTTGACACTGGCTGACAGATGTCAGCTGTGAGTGACATATGTTGATCTTGACTGGGAGATATTGACACTCACTGGCAGGCAGGAACAGGGAAGGGATATGCAGACAGACAGATACATGTAAGGGCAGGAACAGAATTATGCAGACATGCAGGAAGAGGGACAGGGATATGCAGACATGCAGGAAGAGGGACAGGGATATGCAGACATGCAGAGGGATGTGCAAGCAGTAGGAGGGACAGAGATATGCAGAGGGATGTGCAAGCAGAAAGAGGGACAGAGATATGCAGAGGGATGTGCAAGCTGAAAGAGGAACATATGGCTCAGATAGGACCGGCTTAGACTACCAGGCTACAGTCACTCGCAGCACGTGCACAGACAGGAAAGGAAGAAAATAGACAAAGATGACACGGTGATGGGTAAGAAGGAATGAATGGGAGCCTAAAAAGTTTAACGAATGCACACCCTATGAATGAAGATAGGCACATTAAAAAAGAAGACAACGGTGGAAGAAATGGCATGAATGATAGCCTGGCCCATATAGCTCATGGACTAACACATCCTGGAAGCACCCACACAGTCCGTTTTATCTTCTAGCCCAATGGCTCAGATAGGACCGGCTTAGACTACCAGGCTGCAGTCAACTGCAGCACGTGCAAAGACAAGAAAGGAAGAATATAGACAAAGATGACAGACAGTGATGGGTAAGAAGGCATGAATGGGAGCCTAAAAAATTTAACGAATGCACACCCTATGAATGAAGATAGGCACATTAAAAAAAAGACAAAAGTGGACGAAATGGCATGATTGATAGCCTGGCCCATATAGCATGGACTTGCAGATCCTGGAAGCACCCACACAGTCCGTTTTATCTTCTAGCCCAATGGCTCAGATAGGACCGGCTTAGACTACCAGGCTGCAGTCACTCGCAGCACGTGCACAGACACGAAAGGAAGAAAATAGACAAAAATGACACGGTGATGGGTAAGAAGGCATGAATGGGAACCTAAAAAGTTTAACGAATACACACCCTATGAATGAAGATAGGCACATTAAAAAGAAGACAGCGGTGGATGAAATAGTATCAATGATAGCATGACCCATTTAGCTTATGGAATTGAAGATCCTGGAAGCAACCACACAGTCCGTTTTATCTTCTGGCTCAATATCTTATATAGGACCGGCTTAGACTACCAGACTACCATCACACGCAGCACTATCACACACAAGGAAGGAAGGAAATAGACAAAGACAACAGATGGTAATGCGTACAAAGGCGTGAATGGGATCATAAAAAATGTAATAAATGCACACTCTTCTAATTAAGATAAGCACATTAAAAAAAGAAGTCAATGGTGGAAGAAATCGCATGAAAGATAAGCTGGCCCATATAGTTTATGGACATGCAGATCCTGGAAGAACCCACACAGTCCGCTTTAGCTTCTTGCCCAATGGTTCCGATTGCACCGGACTAGACTACTAGGCTACAGTCACTCTCAACATATGCACAGACAAGGAAGCAAGGAAATAGACAAAGACATAAAACGGAAATGGGTACGACGACATGAATGGGAACCTAATCAATTTAACAAATTGCACACTCAACTAATTAAGATAGGCACATTAAGAAAGAAGACAAAGGTGGATGAAACTGCATGAATGATAGCCTGGCCCATATAGCTTATGGACTTGCATATCCTGGAAGCACCCACACAGTCCGTTTTATCATCCAGCCCAATGGCTCAGATAGGACCGCCTTAGACTACCAGGCTACAGTCACTCGCAGCATGTGCATAGACAAGAAAGGAAGGAAATAGACAATGATGACAGATGGTGATGGGTAAGAAGGCATGAATGGGAACCTAAAAAGTTTAACGAATGCACACCCTATGAATGAAGATAGGCACATTAAAAAAGAAGACAACGGTGGACAAAATGGCATGAATGATAGCCTGGCCCATATAGCTCATGGACTTACAGATCCTGGAAGCACCCACACAGTCCGTTTTATCCTCTAGCCCAATGGCTCAGATAGGACCGGCTTAGACTACCAGGCTGCAGTCACTCGCTGCACGTGCACAGACACGAAAGGAAGAAAATAGACAAAAATGACACGGTGATGGGTAAGAAGGCATGAATGGGAGCCTAAAAAATTTAACGAATGCACACCCTATGAATGAAGATAGGCACATTAAAAAAGAAGACAACGGTGGAAGAAATGGCATGAATGATAGCCTGGCCCATATCGCTTATGAACTTGCAGATCCTGGAAGCACCCACACAGTCCGTTTTATCTTCTAGCCCAATGGCTCAGATAGGACCGGCTTAGACTACCAGGCTGCAGTCAACTGCAGCACGTGCACAGACAAGAAAGGAAGAATATAGACAAAGATGACAGATGGTGATGGGTAAGAAGGCATGAATGGGAGCCTAAAAAATTTAACGAATGCACACCCTATGAATGAAGATAGGCACATTAAAAAAGAAGACAACGGTGGAAGAAATGGCATGAATGATAGCCTGGCCCATATAGCTCATGGACTTACAGATCCTGGAAGCACCCACACAGTCCGTTTTATCCTCTAGCCCAATGGCTCAGATAGGACCGGCTTAGACTACCAGGCAGCAGTCAACTGCAGCACGTGCACAGACAAGAAAGGAAGAATATAGACAAAGATGACAGATGGTGATGGGTAAGAAGGCATGAATGGGAGCCTAAAAAATTTAACGAATACACACCCTATGAATGAAGATAGGCACATTAAAAAAGAAGACAACGGTGGACGAAATGGCATGAATGATAGCCTGGCCCATATAGCTATGGACTTGCAGATCCTGGAAGCACCCACACAGTCCGTTTTATCTCTAGCCCAATGGCTCAGATAGGACCGGCTTAGACTACCAGGCTGCAGTCACTCGCAGCACGTGCACAGACACGAAAGGAAGAAAAAAGACAGAAAATAGACATGACAGTGGTGATGGGTAAGAAGGCATGTATGGGAACCTAAAAAATTTAATGAATGCACACCCTATGAATGAAGATAGGCACATTAAAAAGAAGACAGCAGGTGGATGAAATAGAAATGGCATGAATGATAGCCTGGCCCATATAGCTTACTGAACTTGCAGATCCTGGAAGCACCACACAGTCCGTTTTATCTTCTAGCCCAATGGCTAGATAGGACCGGCTTAGACTACCAGGCTGCAGTCAACTGCAGCACATGCACAGACAAGAAAGGAAGGAATATAGACAAAGATGACAGACGGTGATGGGTAGAGAGGCATGAATGGGAGCCTAAAAATTTAACGAATGCACACCCTATGAATGAAGATAGGCACATTAAAAAAGAAGGACAACGGTGGAAAGAAATGGCATGAATGATAGCCTGGCCCATATAGCTTATGGACTTACAGATCCTGGAAGCACCCACACAGTCCGTTTTATCCTCTAGCCCAATGGCTCAGATAGGACCGGCTTAGACTACCAGGCTGCAGTCAACTTGCAGCACGTGCACAGACAAGAAAGGAAGAATATAGACAAAGATGACAGACGGTGATGGTAAAGAAGGCATGAATGGGAGCCTAAAAAATTTAACGAATGCACACCCTATGAATAAAGATAGGCACATTAAAAAAGAAGACAACGGTGGAAAAGAAATGGCATGAATGATATAGCCTGGCCCATATAGCTTATGAAACTTGCAGATCCTGGAAGCACCCACACAGTCCGTTTTATCTTCTAGCCCAATGGCTCAGATAGGACCGGCTTAGACTACCAGGCTACAGTCAACTCGCAGCACGGCATAGACAAGAAAGGAAGGAAGATAAGACAAAGATGAACAGACGGTGATGGGTAAGAAGGCATGAATGGGGAGCCTAAAAAATTTAACGAATACACGCCCTATGAATGAAGATAGGCACATTAAAAAAAAGGACAACGGTGGACGGAAATGGCATGAATGATAGGCTGGCCCATATAGCTCATGGACTTGCAGATCCTGGAAAGCAACCCACACAGTCCGTTTTATCTTCTAGCCCAAATGGCTCAGATAGGACCGCTTAGACTACCAGGCTGCAGTCACTCGCAGCACCGTGCACAGACAAGAAAGGAAGAAATAGACAAAGATGGACAGACGGTGATGTTGTAAGAAGGCATGTATGGGAACCTTAAAAATTTAATGAATGCACACCCTATGAATGAAGATAGGCACATTAAAAAAAGAAGACAGCGGTGGATGAAATAGCATGAATGATAGCTTGGCCATATAGCTTATGAAATTGCAGATCCTGGAAGGCACCCACACAGTACGTTTATCTTCTAGCCAATGGCTCTGATAGGACCGGCTAGATACTAGGCTTGCCGCACTCGCAGCACGTGCACAGACAGAAAGGAAGAAATAGACAAAGATGACAGACAGTGATGTGTAAGAAGACATGCCGGGATACTAAAAATTTAACGAATGCACACTATCTAATTAAGAAGGCACATTAAGAAAGAAGCAATGGTGGAAGAAATGCATGAATGATAGGCTGGCCCAATAGCAGGACTTCATATCCTGGAAGCACCCACACAGTCCGTTTTATCTTCTGCCCAATGGCTCAGATAGGACCGGCTTAGACTACAGGCTGAGTCATCTTGCGCATGTGCAAGACAGAAAGGAAGAATAGACAAAATGACAGATGGGATGGGTAAGAAGGCAGGAATGGGAGCCTAAAAAGTTTAACGAATGCCCACCTATGAATGAAGATAGGCACATAAAAAAAAGACACGGTGGGAGAAATGTCATGAAGACAGCTGGCCCATATAGCATGGACTTGCATATCCTGGAAGCACTCATACAGTCGGTTTATCTTCTAGCCCAATGGCTCAGATAGGACCGGCTAGACTACCAGGCTGCAGTCGCTGCAGCACGTCACAGACAAGAAAGGAAGAAATAGACAAAGATGACAGAGGTGCTGGTAAGAAGGATGAATGGGAGCTAAAAAGTTTAACGAATGCACAGCTATAATGAGATAGGCAATTACAAAAGAAGACAACGGTGGAGAAATGGTATGAATGATCGATGGCCCATATAGCTGGCATTGAAGATCCTGGAAGCACCCACACAGTCGTTTATCTTCTAGCTCAATGGCTGATAGGACCGGCTTATTAGACTACCAGCT
>JASPKZ010002180.1:0-101804 GCA_030220185.1 Diploptera punctata | reverse complement strand
AGTAATAAAGGTTTGACTTCCATTATAAGTTGTAAATCTCAACTTGCACAGAAATCGCAAAAAAAAATAGATTTAGAATAGATTTATTTAGCCTGTATGGGGAATGAAAGACTTACATGGAAGCTTCTTGTAGGAAAGCCAGAGGGAAAACGCCCAGTTGGTAGACCATGAGGTGGAAGAATAACATTAATTATGATTTGAAGGAAGTACATTATACAGGGAATGATTGGAAAGCATTAGCTGAGGATAGGGATGTATGGAGAGCTTATGTCCGCGCGGCCATGAACCTACGGGTTCGATAGTGCCAGTGAGTAAGTAAGTTTATTTAGCCTATTGGAGTTATGGTCATGTGACGTTCTCTTCCACTCACCAGGACAAACATATGTTATATTTAAATACAAAAAATTACAGTAATAGTACATACTAAACAATTATATCTGTCAAACTGAACAATAATGAAAAATAATATCCAATAATACTCCGTACAATAAAATAAATTATAATCAAAATTAAACTAATGAAAGAATGTATACAGAAAGGAATACTATACATAAAAAGGAAAGAAAAAATACAAAGTACTAAACTATAATGAATTAATCTATTGCTTACTATACAAGGCATTAGGTAAGTATATTGACAAATCTTGAAACCATTTTTATTAAATAATGAAAAAACAAGTATTCAATTATTAAAAGGTAATATTAGTGAGTTGTTTCTGTTAATAATTTTATATTCAATTTGTTTCTGAATAATGGTAAAGTTTGGCAGTCTCTGATATATGGTGGAAAGGAATTCCACGTTCTAGCATCAAAATAAAAATAATTTCATATATAAGGAAAAAGCCTGTGAATAAAATGTACCTGTGGTAAGATTTTAAACATAAATATTCAATATCAGTTGCTGGCACTTTCCCATTGTGTACTAAGCCACATATTTCGTGATAGACTCAAATTATTATTTCTCTAATCCACGAATGTCGATAATTATATGTTTTAGTGCAGTTCTCCTACTGCTGCAACTGCTATTATAGGGTTTAATTACGCCAACTAATTCCATGAATGGAAATTACACAGTGACAAGATGACAATTATCAGTTTAATGTGTTTCAGGACATATTCTCCTGCAATAAATGGTAGGATACAGTTTTATATTTATTTATTTTTTTCACTTATTAATTCTTCTAAGTGGCAAAACGATCATGTTCATCACTGTTCGCATTTTTTGAATTTCTATATATATATAAAAGTTAACGCTTCAAAATAAAAAATAATAATTAACATTAACGTTTAATATTAAACCATCGTGAAGAAAACATTACACTTCACATGTGCAATCCTGCGGTGTTACTTGAAATGACAACTTCTCCAGTTGTTCTCAAGCGTTTACACCGCAATTGTTTCATCTGTCAGCCCGTATTGTCCCGGTAATAGTGCAGGTAACCTATATTATTGAAGAGATCGATTAACCTCTGCCAGTGCAAGGTAATTAAATCAGTATCAAACACCTGTTAACAGTAAAGCAAATGGAATGCAGAAAGAAAATGTGTTAATTTTCTTTGTATTAAACTCTAAGTTATGATACCTGTTTGGTCATCTAAATCTTGCCCGTAAGGTTTTCGGATTTTAAAATATTGTACATTTTTAAAAATTCATCCACTTCTAAAATGTTGGCAAACTTTAAAATGATAAGTCTGCTTATTAAGCTAATCCCGAAGGAAAGAACCTTGTGAGGTTGTTCTCATGAGCCGATTAAAGAAAAAAAAATACGATGTTTCGTCAAACCTATTTAGTAGACACCCAAAATGACCATGGCAAAATTGTGTGGGTATATATATATATATATATACATGTGTGCGTGTGTGTGTGTGCGTGCGTGCGTGTTATATTGTAGATTTTCACGGAGATATATAAAGTAAAATTTGTTTAATCCGGAACGTGAATAGTGCAGAAATCTGTCCAATGTGAACAATTTTATTGGTCCCGGCGAAATAATAGTAATTTTACGTGTATTTATTTTGTATAAAACGGAATCTGCTCAACGCGGAAACGGAAGGATATTTCTACATAATTCATGAAAAAATTATAAAGCGAAAATGTATATATATTTACTAACCATCAGCAGTTTTTTTTTTTTTTTTTTTTTTGCTGAAGGCAGGTGCCAAGACGGCTTTTACAAATAGCGATTCAAACCAAATGGACAAATAAATATCAAAACAAAATAAACCTAATTGTCACTGACCCTAAAGTTCATTGTTTAAAGCTGTTATCGTACTTCACATGCCGATATGTGCTTTGATAATGCCTCCATCGCCACGATCGGTATATTATTGTTTCAACTTGTACATTGCAATACTTTTGATTGAATAACACGTGTATCTTGTGCTTTGTTCCAAATTTATAATGTTGAGTAAAAGGAAAGAAAAATAATTAGTACCGAAGATTAAAAAATTAGTGTTGCCGCTAAAGTAAAAATAAAAGTGATTGACCTTTTATACGCGTTGGCGGGTCGTTTGCGTCCATATCACGCTGTTTCAATGTAAATTAATCATGAAATTTGAAGACAAAATAAGGTATTATATCGCAGAATTCACAGCTGAATATCAATCTTAATTGAAAGGCCTTTTAAAATCGGCAAAACAGGAAAAAAGTACTAAGTTATTTTTACAGTCCTTGCCTAAACGTGTCAGTAATAATTAATAGAACTTGTTCAAAATCTCTCATTATTTTATTTTATTTTGATAATTTTTATTTTATTCTGTAACCTTGGAACGTATCCCCTATATACTCATACAAATTACCATTCCATATTCGCGGCATATTTGCGGAACATATCCCCCGCGAATAAGGAGCTTTTACTGTATAGATTCTACCTGTATATATTAGGCCTCATTGCACACCCGTTATGCGAAACACAGATACCTGTCTTGTAAATAACAATTACGTTGTAAAATCTTAAATTAGGTAAATTCTGAGATCGATCTTTCACAGGTAGGGTTCTGAATTTACGGAATAAAGATGGCTGAAACGTATGTATCATTCTCATTAAGCGAAAAAGTGAAAGTGATTGAAGATAAATCTCCAGATATTTCCGGACCTATGCTCCAAAGTCAAGCTCTAGCTCTTGTTAAATCCCTAAGGGAATAACGATTTCAAGGAATCTTCAGGTTGACTAGACAGTTTTAAAAGACGACACAATGTTGTGTGGAATGAAATTTGCGGGGAATCAAAGAATGAGGACGAAAGTGTAGTTAGTGAGCAAAAACCGAAACTGTATACTTGAATTTCAGGATATGCGCCTAAGAGACATTTTTAACGCTGGCGAAATGCGACTGTTTTTTTTTTCACGCGTTACCGTCGCAGCCGCTCATACATACTATACTTCACTTTTCAACGGCAGTGGAACTACAATTAATTCAAGGTACATAAAAAGACATATACGGTACTCTATAATGTAAGATTATTAATAAGTTTTACTTTTTTAAATAATGCGTAATTTTGTCCAATGTATAAAAAAAATTGGTCCCATGCGATTCCGCTTTGAGCAAGTTTTATCATATATATATATATATATATATATATATATATATATATATATAATATATATATATATAAGCTTCTAAAAAGAAGAGAAGCATTTTCTACTGACCTTGGCAAAATAATTACAGAAGAGACTAGTGAAGTGCTTTGTGCGGAGTGTAACATTGCGTGGTACAGAGACTTGGACATTTCGAATGAGGAAAAGCGATTGGAAGCTTTAGAGATGTGGATATGGAAAAGGATGGAGCATATAAAATGGCCAGACAAAAAACTTAAGATGTACTGTACAGAGTGGATGAAAGAAGAACAATGCTGCAACTTATAAAGAAATGGAAAAGAAATAGGATTGGCCACTGGTTAAGAAGAAATGCCTGCTCATGGATGTCCTAGAAGGAATGGTCAACGGAAAAAAGGTTATGGGGCAGAAAAAGACATCAGATGATAGACAATATAAAATAAATGGTTTGTATGCTGATACAAAAAAGCAAGGCAGAGTTAAGGAAAGAGTGGAGAAGGTGTGTTTACAGTGAAGGACCTGCTCTTGGGTACAACACGTTATATATATATGGTATGATAAGAAAAATAAATGCCTGGACGGGATTCGAACCCGGAACTCAGAGTTCGAATCCTGTCCAGGCATTTATTTTTCTTATCATACCATATTAAGCTTGCATTGCTCAATGTTAAACATTTAATTATAACATATATATATTTATTTTTCTTATATATATAAGAAAAATAAATGTACTATATTTACCTGGAAGCGTAAGTGGTAGCGCACTGGGATATCAATCCGGAGGTCCGGGTTCAAATCCCGTCCAGCATTTATTTATTTTTCATATCGTGCGTGCGTGTGCGCGTACGCGCGCGCGCGTGTGGTGTGTGTGTGTGTGTGTGTGTGTGTGTGTGTGTGTGTGTGTGTGTGTGTGTGTGTGACATTTATAAATAATATTTTTAAAAAGTAAAGTCCAATTGGTTAACTAACAAAATCGAAGCATTCGGAGTGGAAGTTAACCCGAAACAAAATTTTAAAAATCGCTCTAGCGCCAACAATTTTTGATAATTTCACAAACGAAACTCGGTATATGTAATTTAAATAAAACGAGAAATCCTACCATTATAAGTGGGGGTTTTAACTGAAAGCTGAAATTTAAAAAAATTACTAACGACTATATTCATTTTCTCTCAGCCAAATGCATTTGAATAAGAAACGTAATATCGTGCTCAATAACACTGGTCGACATGATTTTTGTCTCATGAGTACCAATGCAGTTTTTTATCGTGTTTTCAAATATTTATTCGGAATTTCTCCATTACCCACAGTTTATTTTTATTTCCATTTCAATTAATGGATTTAAATTATTAGTTTTTTAATAAACGTTTTTCCGTTCATTTGTCGATTGAGCGATGAGCACGGGGAACACTTTCATCAGGAGATGTCAGCTATGGAAAAGAAACATCAAGGCAAATGGAATCCTAATATGCTGGCCGATTATTGTTGGAAGATCAAAAGGGATCCTCCTCAGGCGAAATACAACAGAAAATCGTAATTTCTTACTTTCTAGGTGAGTTCGAATGTTCGAATATTGTGTAGTTACGAATGCAGAAAATATTAAGTGTTTGAAATTATAAATGCATGTCTCTCGGATACCTTGCGTGATGGAGAAAAACCGATATCATATCTGAATTCAGGAGAAAAAATACTATCAGAATCATATATTTTCTTTCTGAGACAAAAAAAAAAGTTTCTTTTTTGTTGCCCAGTGTAATCGGCAAAATCGAGCCACGTGGGGACTAAGCTGAAAGTTGAGATTTTAAACTCCATAGCCCGACAGGCCTAAGGCTCTTGTCCTACAACCGGTTGATGACCTCAAATCTATATGTGTTAATCACGGAGGTGGACAATCATGTAGCTGAGATTTTAGTTAGAACATATGAACGTTCTAGCTGTTGCAATTTTGTTTTCTCGCAGTTAAATTTTGTAGTTGATATATACGATTTAATTATCAAAAGAACGATATTAACAAAATTCATAATAATATTCCGTTCAGGTGAATAGTCATAAAATAAAATATTAAAATAAATAAATACCCGGCAGGTGCCGTCGTCCTCAACTAGGTTATTTTTTTTTTAACTGTAGGCCTTTCAGAAACCAACTTCTATCTTCAGTAGAATGGCCTGGCCCTACTGACTGTCGTTTTGTATAATCCCATATAGAAGATTGTTTGAGCTGGGTGTATTCTCATTTAAAATCTGTTTGTTGTTTATTTCCTTTAAATTTCCCAGTTCTTCTAGGATATTTATCTTTGCCAGATTTATTTCTCTCTTTGTGAATTATAGTAACGATGTTTTCTATCGTTTCCATGTGGTGGCCGGCATTGATGACATGCTTGATGTAGCTATATTTTATGTACTTAGAAACTCCAAACATATCAACAGTTCCATGGAAACAATAGAAAACACCGTTATTCACAAAGAAAGAAATTCGTCAAACATATACATCCTAGAAGAACTGGACATTTTAAAAGAAATAAACAACAAACTAATTTTAAATGAGAACACACGTAGTTTATACAATCCTCTATATGAATTTAACAAAAGACAGACAGTAGCACACACCCTTCTGCTGAAGATGGAAATATGTTTCTGAAAGGCCTACTTTTTTTAATAAACCTAGTTCAGGACGACGGCATCTGCCAAGGGCATTTATTTATTTTAATATTTAATTTTATAAAAAAGGAAGATATAATCCGTAAACTAGAAAAAACACTCCATAAAATTTGACTTTCTGAGAAATCAGCTTAATTTATACAGTTCCTGCGTAACGGACTATATCTTTAGTTGCATAATATTCAATCATAACACACTACAGAGTAAAGTTATGCAGGCCTTGTCAAAACACAAGACAAACTAAAATAACTGTGATATAAATTGAGTACCTGATCGAACAAACTGAGTAATTCTTCAAAACGGATCTTATGAATATACCTCTTCACTGTCATTTTATCTGGAGGTGAGATAATATATCCCAAATAACCTTAAGTAAACGAAACAAAACTCGCCGAGGGAGTACATAGTGTCTCGCGACGAATGTAGAAAAGACAAGCTAGAAAGCAAACTCAATTATTTACACAAAAGGGTGGAGGCATTAAACAGACATAACTTTATAAGTTTACCCTGCCACACTGTGTGTAGGCAGCACGCGACGTGTAAGATATCCATCTTGCCTATGAGCATGCAACAATACTATATAATAGAGAAGCAACAACCTATTAAAACTCACTGTCGCTTTGAGGGTTGGATAATTTTCCACAACACAATATAACCAGATAAATAACTCTATGGTTGTTTTCACGCCTGTCTTCAATTTCAAATTCCTGCTACATGAACATTCTCTGCCATATCATGTCCCAACATGTTTATCAGACCATATTTTAATTGTAAATTAATGTATTATAATTCTATATTGTGGTCGATGATCCTCCATAGTCACCAACACATGTTATTACGCATTAAAGAAACTCTTATCCCAGCTTCTCTTTAAAAAATATTAAAATAAGCATACATAAAACGATTATTCTTCCAGTTATGTTACATGGATACGAAACTTGGTATCTTACTTTAAGAGGATAAAAGATCGCGAGTACTTGAAAATAAAGTGCTTAAGAACAATTTTCGGCCATAGAGAGTCGAACTGACAAGAGAATGGAGAAAGCTACATAAAAATGAGCTACATTATCTTTATAGGAAACCAAAATGTATTAAGAATATTTTTTTTATTTAAGAGCCCCACCACCATCCCCCTGGGTTTCCTCGGGCTTAATGCCTATATCCCCAGGTCTGCTCTTGTCCCTATTTATTATCTAGCGTGATTTCTTTATTCAATTCATTATTATTTTACCGAGTGCGGCTAGTTGAAACTTAATATAAGGTGTTTACAGTTATATTACGTTATGGTTTCTTAGTCTAATTTTATTTCTTATACAATGCTATAATAATATACTTAAGATGGAATGTATTACGAACAGTTAAATCTCGTGACTTTGATGCGGCACGATTGGGGAATGAAAGACGTGCTTGGAAAGTTCTCGTAGGAAAGTCAGAGGAAAAGCGCTCAGTAGGTAGGCCAAGAATGTGGTGAGAGAATAACATTAACTGTGATTTGAGGAGATGAATTATACAGGGAATGATTAAAAACACTTGGCTCAGAATACGAATATATTGAGAACTTAAGTCCGCGCGTACACGAACCTCCGAGATCATAATGCCATTGAGTAGTCAATCCATGACTATAGAAAAGTATACATACATTTGGAGTGTTTAAGTCTGCTTGGATAATAATACAGAATACAAAGCATAGTTGCAGCGGAGAACTCGATAGATCAGGTAGATCAAGCGGCAAGGTGATAAAAATCGGCTGAATTGCCTGGGTTCTATTTCTGGTAGCAGAGATCTGGAGTTCCTTCTTATTCAGACTGGTCCTGCAGTCACTCAGTTTCTTACATAATGAGTATTGGAGTTAGACATGGAGATGATAGAAGTACTATTGGAGGTTCCATATGACGATATGTATGGCCCATTATTCAACAGGTGAACGACATTAAAATATATTCTCTTTCAATGAGCGGAAAGTTTATATATAGCATTTTGTAGAGAGACAGACCAACTTATATTAAAGTTGCTGCCGGAGAGATTCAGGTCGGATCATGGGAGAATGCCGTGTTGACAACAGAAAGGAAATTGAGTGTTGAGAAACGTTTAATGATTTTTTTTCTTCTGAGTGTATAGAAATAAGATAACACGTATCTGCAATAAGTATGCCACCGTTGCGTTTCTGGCAAGTTCTAAACTTGCTATGCGCGAAATACCTCGCTGCTCTGGTTTCTGCAGCTGTATGGCTTTCCGAGATGTACAAGTATTGTTCCGCGTTTCGTGAAATATCTATTGGTTACCAAACCGACAAAATGGGGATTAATTATGTATCCCATTCCGTCTAATCGACAAATAACCTCGTAATGCTACAAATGGAGGATAGATTATTTGGCATTGGTGACTATTAGAGTTATTATCGGAAATCAGTGAATTTCAGAACATTTTGTAGCGTGACTACATTTAAATACAGATCATTTAACTTGAGTGGTAACATACAGTGGACAACGATATTTTTTGTGTTATCAAGTCATTCTTAAAGTTAATTTACTTCCGTTAAGAATTTTAATGCAATAATTAACAGAAGATTTGAATCTAGGAAAGTATCACAAAAGCTATGTTTATAAGCACGCCAATAGCAGAAAGCTTTTTGAGCGCCAGCTGGTGGAAGGAAATGAAGTATATTAATACGTTGATTGAAGCATGGGGTCTACCTGAATGGCACCAACAAGACACAGGCCAATTTTATCAAGTAAGAGATAATAAACTTTTGCAAATAGGTATACAGAACGAAGGGACACTTTCTCACAGGACTTTGTGATCTTGCAGGATATTCCTACAATGACAAATTACATATACGGAGGGTTGCAAAAAAACTGAAGTAAATTCAAAATACTACCAGGGAATGTTATAACACCCCAATTTAACGACATGAAATTCCTGATCTATGTGAAACAGAGGCAAATACGTAGGTATGTGTTCATTAGTTCAAGGCCTCCAGACATATTTCTTGTTCCACCCGCAATTTCTTGGAACAAATGGAACAGGAATCCGAACTACATGCTGTGCCATTCAGCAAAATTCCTTTTTTAAGTGTCTCGTGTTTCTACAGTTCAATGGAACTATTATTGTTTGATTTCTTAAAAAAGATCCCTTCGAAATAGGAGGCAAAATCAATTGAAGGATTGTGGAAAGCAATTGAGGAATGTTCTGCAATGGAAACTAAGGTGCTGGGCGATAGCTCATAGTCCAAGCATACTATATAGAGCATTACCGTTCTTGACAACATGGATTTTCCTGTGCTATTGAGTTTTAAATGTTGTAACTAAATATATGAAACAAATGCTGTAATTCATATTAATATATCTCGACGTTATTTTCTCATAGAATTTTATGTAGTCATATAGGCCTAGAGCATTCTGCTTAATAAATAACGGTAAATGTGTTATGTCAATGTTTAAACTTCACCAGTCACTGACTTTACTATCAGACACAGCGGAACATTGATCTGCTTCGTTTGTGGATGATTTTCAAACTAATGCCGTGTCATCCCGCTTACACTTGCTTCACGTCAGTCTGTGGCGTCGAGGATTGTAGTGCTATTACCATAATTAAGCTGGGTGTGCTTCATTTGCTATTTGTTCGTGACTATACATGGTTAATATCTACGTCCGTGCAAAGAAGCAACTGTGCTGCTATGACTGGAGGTAAACATTCCGCTGTATCATATAATATGTTGAGATATTGATGACGAACAAGTCAGTCTTGCAACTGCAGCACTCTTCCTATGTAGGTCAAATCCGGACTTATATCGGGTTATAAGTTGTCATCTGTTAAATAAATAAAATCTGAAAGAAAAATCTAGTGTTTATCTCAAATATTTCTTCTTGCAAAATAGGGTAAGGTTGTCTAATTCCGTGATAGTTTTTTTACATATTTATGCAAATGTTACATTTTAGATAATGGTGAAAAAATAATAATATAGGAGCATACTATGAACCTTCCACGAGATTGTTTGTCGAATTCACTCCAAACCATTTATAGTTGTCTCCAAATGCCTCATTCTTTTGTCCAAGAATGGATCCTGAAAACGTGATTGGATCCTAAATCCGTGACAGTAGCAACATAACGCCGCGAGTGAGTTCCTAATTCCGTGTTATTAAAACAGAAGCTTATGAATTAAAAATAAATCAGAATTTGGCGTTAATTAAAATTGATAATCAATATTATAAGTTATATGAGGGCAAATACAAAAATTGTATAAATTATATCAAACGGCATTTAATATTTAAGCATATTTCCCCTAAAAATTAAATTAACAATAAATAATAATATTAACAATACACGTGGTGAAAAAATTACTGCAAAAAATCGATTAGTCCTACTTTATAGCAAAAGCTGTTGTTCCCTATAAATATATCTTGAAATAATAATAATAATAATAATAATAATAATAATAATAATAATAATAATAATAATAATAATAATAATAATAATAATAATAATAATTCTTGTAAGCCCACGTTTCCCTTAACAGAGATTTAGGCGCTCTTCCCCTATAGGAAAGAATTTTAACCATATTAATTTAGTTACACTTGTTTTCGTATAGATGTCCTTTGAGTGGTCCGTGGTCAGCGTTCCGCCTCATACTGACATCTAGGAAACCAAGGTAGTACTAGGACCGGAAAATTAGGTAAATTTTGCTCAGAGGCCTTTTATTCAGGCTTAAGGATCTTTTACGAGCCTGAAAATCTTCAGACTCGGGTCCCACGGCTTAAATTCCCTCCCGGAGGACTTGCTCCTTGGATTTTTCCATCCTAAAAAATATATCGACCCCGGCCGGGTTTGAACCCGCGACCCTCGGGACCAGAGGCAAGGAGCATAATACTAGTCCACCGCGGCCAATAATAATAATAATAATAATAATAATAATAATAATAATAATAATAATAATATTTTAGAGAAATAACAAAGAAAATTGCAAATACAGAAAAACTCAATAATTTAACGAATAATGAAATTATTTTAGGAAATTGGTATCAATGAAATGTCTGCTTAGCCCATAGGCTTAATTATTGAAGCCCTGTTAATGAGTAATTTATGTAATCTTAATACAACTGATTTCTACGTAATGTAACGAATATGTAAGTTTAGTATTAGACTATCCTTAAGAATTTTATTCCTACAGGCTGCATTCACACGGTTAAATATGAGAGATAGAGCCACATCATCAGAAAGATGATGAAACAAATCGAAAACATGAAGCTGCTGTACCGTTACTATCCTTTTATATTGATGAGACCAATGTAGCACTTGGTTCAACTGATGTTAAAATAAAATAAAAAATAGTTTTAAAGAAACTAAAACAACACGCTTTATTTGAAAAACCGAACTAAAAAATGAAAAATAATTTTAATTTCCAACACGCTTGGGATAAAATTAAAATTGTCAACAAAAAAATCATCTCCAACACATCTAGAATAAAACTAGAGTTATCTACAAAAAATAATTTTACCATCAAAAGCGTGGGGTGCTCTATATCAATTAATATATTTGATAATAAACAGATATTGGTAAAAGTAAAGTCTCTAAGAAGAAAACGTAAAAACCATAAAAAGCATCCCACGCTTTTGATGGTAAAATTATTTTTTTTGTAGGTAACTCTAGTTTTATTCTGGATGTATTGGAGATGATTTTTTTGTTGACCACTTTAATTGTATCCCAAGCGTGTTGGAAATTAAAATTATTTTTGATTTTTTAGTTCGGTTTTCTGATAAAGCATGTTGTTTTAGTTTTTTAAACTATTATTCATTTATTTATTTTTTAGTTCGGTTTTCTAATAAAGCGTGTTGTTTTAGTTTTTTAAACTATTATTTTTTATTTTTAGTTTAATTGATTGTTATAAACCGGAACCCCTTGAAAATTTAATTGCTTAATACTCTTCTAAAAAAATCCTCCAGGCCGGATTTGAACCAGCGACCTATGGATTACTAAAATTATATACCACTACAGTCCACCGCTCTACCAACTGAGCTCTTACAACGATTGACTAAAACGTCGATAAGTCCGCAACCTATTATACCGGTTTTATTATTTTGATTTTCTGATGATTCTGGCCAGGATTTTAAAAACAAATTATGAAATTATTGTATTGTCATGGGTCCTTTACAAGTATACACATTTTCAAATCGATCCAATGCAATGTTTTTAAGTGGGTGAAAATCGTGTTGAAAGATTCCGTTACATAGATACAGGTCCGTCACATAGACAGATACAGGTCAAGCTAATATAAAGCGTGTAATATTAAAAAGTTGTATTATTATTAGACATACATTTACCCAAAATATTAAAAAAAATATTCAACGACATTTACGAGAGAGGAGAGAGAGAGAGAGAGAGAGAGAGAGAGAGAGAGGGCGAGAGAGAAAGAGCGAGCGAGAGACAGAAATTACTTATGCAACCATTGTCAACTTCAGGATGACTTTTGAGGATTTGTCTATTGGTTTTCATAAGGCGGGCAAAGCAATAAAATGGAAGAAAAAATATTATAATGCCTGGAGTAACCCAGGAATCACTTTTCAAAATATTTAATTCCATGATAACGAATTGTAATTTTATCACGGAGTTAGGGACATCACGGATTTACGCATCTTTATCCTACATATCCTATTTGTAACTTTCGTCGCATAAATCACGCACTCACTTTTTAGATCACAAAAGTATGATAAAACTGCATGGATCACACGATCAAAATTGAATGAGGATAATTGAAGAGAGTTCCTGTGTGGTCTGTGGGTAGAAGTGCTAGCCCTGTCACCACAGTAGTAACCTTTCCATTTAAAGTTTCAAAAGATTGCGGATAACATGAAGCATAACTGCATGAAACACAGCAGGAGAATCAGAATACGATTCTGATATGTTTTATATGGAGTCGCTGCCAGCTTCGCTACTCTATTTGTTTTTACCTGATATATGTATTTAAAATGCTAAAAAAAAAGTTCACAGTGGTACATGTATACATGCGACTAGAATTAAATGTAACCCCATTTCATTTTTACATCCTCTTCACTTCAACTGTATGCGATTTAAACGTGCCATTCATGGAAAGGAATAAATTACACAAACTCGTTTTCGTTTTATTGCCTTTATGAAAACAACAAAGTGCTTTTCATTCTCCATTTCATACATGACATCCGTAACGTATTCATTTTCATTCAACTTTTCACTTCCACATATCTTGTACATAACATACCAGTCAGTAAAAACAATACCGCTTTTTTAAAAATATATTTCCTATCTAGCATTTCTATTTACTCTAAACTTTAAATGTTTCAATGGTTTTTTTTTTTTCCCCCTTTAGCCAGTTACATAGCAAGTCTACTTATTTCTTTGGAACGGTAAATTTATATTTTTAAACACACATGACTGTTTTATGACTGATTTTGTTTGCAAGTGTAAATTACCTTAGGAGTAATAACGTAATGTTAATTGAAATTGATATCACAATCAGAGATAAATCCCGTCTTTAAATATCACTATTATTAAATGGTCCACCGCTGTGGTCTCGAGGTAGCGTGCTGCCTTGTCACGCAGCGGGCCCGGGTTCGATCCCCGCTCGGGCAGTTTTTCTGGGTGAGGTTTTTATCGGGGTTTTTCCTCACCTGTAAGACAAATGTCAGGAAAACTTTAAGGCCCAAACGGTCCCCGAAATCATATGGCCATCATCCTTATCATTATCATCCTTCACCGGTGTGGAAAGCAATGGGAAGCTACCACACCTACACAATTCCCTAGTGAAGCTGCAAGCATAGCATGAAAATGCTATGATTGCAGTGAAGGACCTGCCTTCGGGCAGAATTACTATGGATTATTAAATGATCTTCCTATTTACAGACCAGTTTTTCATTTCTACGAATGAAAATTAAAACCATAAAGTCGATGTATATCATACTTCTTCTTCTTCACTTCACGGGCTAGGCAAAAATGTCTGTTCCGCCTCACAGTTGTTCTGTCCCTACATTCCTTGAACCTCTTGGCCTGTAGTTAAATGCTGATTTTGGTAATCTTGTTACGTTCATTCTTTCTACATGTCTAAACCATTTTTTCTCTATATTCTTTGATTTATCATTTAATGGATATATACTTAACTCTGTTCTTATACTTTCATTCTTTAACCGACCCATTCTTGTGCAGCCTTTTGTTCTTCTAAGAAAGTACATTTTAAGCTGCGTGTTCTACTTTATTTGTAATTTTTTGGTCATTACCCAAGTTTCACTCCCATAAAGTAATGCAGGAACTGCCAATGTTTTATAAAACTTCAATCTAGTATCTCTTCTTGTTTTGTTCTTTAATGTTCCATGTATAGTTCCACATATCATTTGAAATCTTGACAGTTTCACATTTACGTTCTCTTATAGTTTTTGTGTTTATAGTAAATTTACAACCCAAATAATTAAAATGTTCCAGAGGTTTGTTGTCTACTATGATTTTTCATCTTATATGTTCACTTCCCCAAAATGCCATTATTTTCGTTTTTTTTTTTTCCTTTGGTATTTTAAAATTACATTCTTGGCATAACTGATTTAAATTATTTTCATTTTCTTGAATAATAACCACATCGTCAGCATACATTAAAACATTTTCATATCTTTATTAAAAGACCAACTCACCCCAAACTGCCAATTGGCTAAATATCATTTATAAAGTATCTTTAACAATTGTAATTTCTATTTAGAAACCAAAATGACACAGTTAAACGTTAGAATTTTTCCATAAACTTATACAACTATTATAAGGAAGTAGTGTTCTATTAATTGTTTTTTATCATGCTACGCATAACTTTTATGTAGCAATCTCCATATATCTCATTGCTAAATGAGTTGCATGGATATTGTCAGATTCATTACTTTAAATGGCCTAAGCTTACCGCATTATTTTCACAACTTTTTCATCGAATTATTTTCACAACTTATTATTTTCACGTTAATTTTTACAATAATTTTACATTAAATTTTACAATTTAATTTTTTTCACATTATTTTCACAAATTATTTTCACAACTTTTTTATCGAATATTATAGCAATGGTACTGTTAAATGACAACACTACATAACCAATATTCGTGCTCCCAAATTTATAAAATAGTACAGTATAAGGTAAAATTTAGGATTGCATTGATAGTTTTATTTTATGATAAAATTCGTAGCTTTCTTAAAGAAATAAGGAATGGTTACGTAAGTTTATTTATAATGAACATATTAACTACCGTACACTATTCCTTCTTCTTAATACAACAAATAAATGGCAATGAAAAAAGCATTGAAAGTTTTTATTTAGTTTTAAAAATTGATCATCAAATAATATGACACGAAATTGACTATAGAAAGTAATATAAGTGTCTAGTTTCTAAATGTGGATTTCTTAAGATAAAATTAATTAAAATGTCTTATAGATTTTAGGTCATAACTTTACGGTTATCACGGAGAAAATATACGGACGTTTATGTCTATTTGTGCATTACTTCATAATGACGGTGAGTTTTTGAACTAATTTTCACAAAGTGAGTGTTTCTTGCAAATTGATGATAATGTAAAAGGATCTACAAAGCTAAATAAACTAATGAAAGGATAACGTTCTAGTCATAACACGCTAGATAATATTATAATCTCATGATTGACGAATTAACAAAAACGGCTGGCGCCTGCAACTTACCGACTAGAAATCCCGCATACCACAAATGTTCAAGAAGTTGCCGGTCAGGCGCGGCGTTAGTTCATAATTTATTCTCATAAAGAAAGAAAATACATATGCATTTACATTGCGCACGGGCCTGCTTGGCCGTACGTGCATTATTTTTCCATGAATAAAAAATAAAACTAATAATATAAACAAATACCTACAAAGACACCTTATCAAAAAAACAATAACAGGCTACATATAAGTAAAATCTATGTCTACACTAAATCACAATAATACATATCTACATTCATCCATATTCCGTACATTAATATTTAAAAAAAAATGCTAGAAAACAAAATTAGGAAAAAAAAGCACACACATACACCCACACATATACACACCGCACGCTCATACCCCCCGCCCCCGTCCCTGCAGGCATCAAATACACTATCAGACTATTCAACTTATCGGACCTACTTATTATATAACATAATTAAAGATCGAAAACAAAGGCCATATTGAGATTCTTCTTATTGTTAATACATATATCCTTAATCTACAATTTTGTTATATCTCAATTTTCTTACTGTACCCAAAAATTTGCATGTTTTTGATTCACTCTCGATCCGTCCTAAAAGATCCCAACACTCCACTCTCCCTCGATCCGACCTGAGAAATCTCTCCGGCAGCATCTGTAAGCTAAGTTGTTCTGTCTCTCTACAGAATGCTATAATATGCTGCCAGTTTTCATGGTCATCGCATAGTGGGCATAGTTTAATGCCTTCATCATTTTTTAAATATGGGCCATCCATCCCCCCAGATGAAACCGTGCAATAGCACTTCTATCATCCCCATCCAAAGAGTCAATATATTTCTCCCTTCCCCACGAAATTATTCTCATATTTATCATACAGTAGAAGTACAAAAAAAACAATAAAATTAAAGAGTTAAAAATACTTGAAATCCACGACAAATGTAATTATTTTAATTATACGCCATATTAATTTAGTATTACTTAATTAAAATCGAAAAAATTAAACCAGAATATTAAATTTGTGAAATCTTACACAAATTGATGTATGTTTTTTCTATTTACAATAATGATAATAAATATAATAATAATAATGATAAAAGGTAAAGTGATCCCATTACAGGCTCAGGAGGCACATAGGGTACTAGGAGGTTAAGACTCCCACTTTTTCTGAACAATCGGCACTTGATGTCAACCGGGTTATCAGCCCTGAGTGACGACCATCTTTACCCCCAGAACAAGCGACTGGTATTCATTTGAATTAGAGGCTGAGTCGACTCCAGGGCCATAGTGCCGCCGCCAAAAAGTTTGGGTCAGTTTAAAAATCCTGACTTCCACCGGTGCTCGAACCCTCAACCTTCCGACTTGTAGCGTATTGAATAATAATAATAATAATAATAATAATAATAATAATAATAATAATAATAATAATAATAGGACATGTGGCACGAATGGGGAATGAAAGACGTGCATGGAAGATTCTTGTAGGAAAACCAGAGGAAAAACGCCCAGTTGGTAGACCAAGAATGAGGTGGGAGAATAACAAACTATGATTTGAGGGAAGTAGATTATACAGGGGATGATTGGAAAACATTGGCTCAGGATAGGGATATATGGAGAGCTTATGTCCGCGCGGCCATGAACCTACGGCTTCGATAGTGCCAGTGAGTTAGTTATTTAATAATAATAATAATAATAATAATAGCCTACTATTAATAATAATATCACACATTTATTTCCATGTCTCAGTGATAGTATTACAGGCCTGGTTACTCGGCACCCTTGTATATCTAGTACCTTCAATACCGTTAACAGGGGCTTTCGTACATCGATCTGACATTACTCCGGATACGGAGGTCCACTTTTTTTACATTTCACGACTGCCAAAATGTAATATTATTAGTAAATAGTTTTAAGATTAATTAAGAATTGTTATGAAGTTATATAGGGTCTACCCTGAAAAAAGGTATGTCAGAGAAAGAGTCAATGACAGAATGAACATTATAATGAAGTCAAAATATTCTAAGAAACATATGTTATTGCATAAAATTACAGCCTAAAATAATCTACTATATGAATCGCCATCAATAGGATACACTATGACTAGGAGTTAGGGCGGAGAACAAAGCAAACATTAATACGGACACTCCTACTAATAGCCCTGTGCCAGTCCACGCTGCCCATACAGTCGGCTACTTTAAAATCAAGTCATTCCACTAGATAAGAGTTAAAAAAAATATAGCCTAAGATATAAAAAAAAATATTGTATTTTATGTATTGTCTATAACCAAGTGCTTAAAGCAAGAGGCCGTGGTGCAGAGCTACGGGACATGTGTCGGCTTGAGTCTCCACGGGGGAAGAAATTTTTTCATGGAATTTCGGCCAGTATGCGACCGGTGAGGAAGCGAAATAAGTAACCGCTCCAGGTTGAGAAAACCAACTGTAACGGCTGGAAGCCCCGACATGCCGACCACATGTCACGCCTATACTGGCAAGATGATCGACTACCTCTGTGTTTAACACATGTAAATGTGAGGCTAGCAGCCGGCTGGTAAGCCAAGGGTCTTCTAGGCCTGTCGCGCCATAGAGTTAAGTTTTTATTATAACACAATACGCTTAAGAATGAGGTTTAGACAATTTGAATAAGGGGATAAGGAATATAGTTCATACTATATATATATATATATATATATAGCATGATAAGAAAAATAAATGCCTGGACGGGATTCGAACCCGGAACTCTGGGCCTGTATCCCAGCGCGTTATCCATTACACCACCAGGCGAATCCAATTCAAACATTTATTTTTCTTATATATATATATATATATATATTATATATATAATGCAATTAGTCGTGAAAGCGTTACAGGGCTTATACAAATAACAAGGGAATGATAGATTTCACTTCTGCGCAAACTTACAGAGTCTAATCGCATTCTGCCTCTCTCAATCTCCCATTTATCTTATACCAATTTGCTGATTCTAGCCATGCTAGAAACCCCCATATATCTGCAATTTAACTATATCCCATTTCTCCAAAGCCAAATTGGTTCAATATTAGTCAAATCTTCCGCAACATGGAAAAGCCTGGGATATCGTTTTCGGTCAGGAGAACCATAAGGCTCATAACATTAATTACAAGAGGTTTTAATTACATGAGATAAACCGCAAGAGAGAAATCTGATGGAAACAACTGCACGCAGAATTTTATATCGGCTGGCTGGGTGAGGGGGAGTGTTTGACGGACGTGTTTTTATATCCAGAAGAAGAATACCATCGCCCGCACGTTGGGTATTGATCGTGCTATGTCACGTGACACAAGCTCTAGTGGATATCTGTAAGCAATGTCCTGCAGTCTTGGTAGCCAGCCAGACAGACAGACACACGAGTGCGGGGACCTTCACGGCGAACTACATTTCAAAATTACTTATAACCATAATTAATTTACTGCTTCAAGTGACCTTGACATAACTGTTACGTCAACGTATGATTAAATGATCCCGTCACATTATTTTCTTTCTTCGTCATCATACGTCGCGAATTAGGCCCTTGTAGACCTGTTTCGGTCCCTACTAGCAGTCTTTTAAGAGGTTTTCCTGGTCAACGATGTCCTCTGGGCTTTATCACATCATCATTTTTGGGATTCTTGAATTATCCATTCTTTATTACATGTTCTAGCCAGTTTAATTTATATCTGTTGAGTTTTTCTTCTACTGATTCTACTTCTAATTGTTCTAAAATTTCTTCATTTTTTCGATCCAAAAGAGCGTAACCTGCTGTCCTTCTGAGAAATGTAATTTCCGTTGCTTTGATTCTGTCCCTGTCTCGTTTTCTTAATGTCCAAATCTGAATTATGTATAAAAAGGAGGATAATACCAAAGTATTTTATATTTTTATCCTTGTGGATTTTTGTACTAATTTAACTTTTAATGTATTATTTATTATTCCAAAGATTTGTGTAAATTTTATGATTTTCTTGTTCACATCTTTTTCATTTTGGCAAGATATTTCAAAACTTAAAAAGTTGAAATTATGTACTTCTTCTAGGCTTTGGTTATTGTATATTATCTTCTCATTGGATCTTCTCCTAAGAATGCCATTACTTTTGGCTTTTGTACTGATATTTCCATTCCAAAGTATTTTAATATTTTATTTAGTGTATATAGTCCCATTTGTAATTTATTCTCTGAATCGGAAATTTTCTTTCTCATCCCTCCTTAATATGTTTGTTGGCTAATAAAACATCGCTGGGATATCTTTCCCCATGTGAGTCAGCAATTCAACATGAAAATATTCCAGGCGATTTTATAGCAGAGTCCTAATGAACAAAATTCCAAGTAATTGCATTTTTCAATAAAAATTAGATATTTAATAATATAGCAATACATACTACTATATGATAACTATTATATGATAACATGCAATGATAATCAAACGACAAAGACATTCATTTAGTTTACAAAGATCCACTCAGCCTCATGAGGACAACTGAGGAGCCTTGATAAAAAAATATATAGCGAAATAGTGTAGTAAACTGAAATTAAGGTCATTAAGGTTAAGAGATTTTGACATTCAAACAGCGAAATTCCTGCACTGTCTTGTCAGTAATGCCATCGAATTCAATCTCCTTTAACTCCTTTGGAAGTGTCATCCTACAGATGTGTTTCTATAATGGTCAAGAACCTTGGCTGTAACGTAAAGAATGGGATTCTCCATCGGGTTGAAATAAATTTCGAAAGAAGAAGAATAAAGAGAGAGAGAGAGACCAGAAAACTAACAGATTGTGTGAATCGAATAATCCACATAAATACAACATGGCACAATTTCTCCCTTATGTTGAATAATAATAATAATAATAATAATAATAATAATAATAATAATAATAATAATAATAATAACAATAATAATTACCATTATTATTAACGTAATATATTTATCTGCGATTATTTTCATCGCTTTAACTCCAATCATATCTCGATTTTTTACCACTAAGAACATAATCAATAGGGAATCTTTGAAACTATAAAACCCCCAGTATTGGACGGCTTTAAAAGAAATACTTTCAATTAGCTATAGCAATGAGCCAACAAGATAGGTTGATATTTTATTATTATTATTATTATTATTATTATTATTATTATTATTATTATTATTATTATTATTATCACCATCATTATCATCGCCATGATACTAAAAAATTATGCGATTTGTTTTAACTTCTAACTCTGTCAAAGATAAGAAAATATGCCTCAAATGAAATTAACAAGGAACTGATTACTTCTAGATTATGGTAATTTAATATTTTATTTGGCATTCTGTTACAGCTAATATCAATACTTTCGTAATTCAAGTTAGGACATAAAAGGGTCCTAAATTTTCTCAAAAGGTTCTTATTTCAGGTGCTAGATTAGTTTACATGCCATGAATCTATGATGAGACCGCACAGCTTTAGTTCGAAGGAACCCATGTCTAGGATTTGTATACCCATAAATTCTTTCGATCCAGACCGATTGAAGCCCTTAAGGTCTTAAAGATGCCAGAACAGATAAAACAGTATTATTATTATCAATCATTATCATTATCATTAACATTATCATTATCATTATTATTATTATTATTATTATTATGAGTCATCAATTTTTCATATTGAGCTAAAACATTTTGTGAGTATAAAAATTAAGAAAAAATAGCGATTTGTGCAAAACTACTGTATGCATACTTGCCTTGTTTTTTAAAGGTTTATTGCCATTCAATTATATAATTCAGTAATAATTATTACTGATCGAAACAATACACTTTTTTCTGATAATTCTAAAAGAGATTTTTGAACTAATATTGCTAGGAAGACTAAATGACGTAATTACCAGCATATTACAGAGAAATACAATCAAAACGAAAATTCGAAGAATTAATCAAGAAGAATCTGTTTTATATATAATGCACTGATAATAATTCAAGAGTATAAAGTTTCTGTCATCAATAATAAATTCCAGCTGGAGTCAGTTAAGAAAAGAAAATAGAGAAGAAAAGAATTCGTCACTGTCTAGTAATGTTCATTACATAAGGGACAAACAGTCACAAGTTTCAGCAGTGTGAGTTGTTTCGTAAAAGATTCAGTCCTCAAATAATAGTGGTTAAGCACAGCTACTAGGTCCTTCAATAAGTAATGCACTTTTTTTCCTACTGAAGGTTTCTTTCATTACAACTACAAAAATACAGGATGAATTTTAATTACACCAACAAACTGCAGAGACTGATTCCTGACTGGAAATGGAGGAAAAAAATGTCCTATGAATAGACCTGTGTGTCCATAAATCCATCGTTGCCACACTGGCGAATGACATTATTCTCTCGGCCCTGTTGCACGGCCTGCTAGATCACCGGATTTAAACCCCTGCATTTTTACCTCTTGGGACATCTGAAAAGCGTTGTGTATGCTGGACCAGTTCCTGATGTGCATACCCTTCAACAGCGTGTCCACGTCGCCTGTGACGCTATTCGAAGAAAGACCGACACATGCAGTTCATAATACGACGTGTGAACGCGTGCATTGCATCCCATGGAGGCCACCTTGAACATCTGTTGTGACGTGTTTTGTACTCAGTGCCAGGACGATTTGTTGTCGTTTCATGCACATTATCCATTTCACATGTTTATAGGACCTTTTATTTCTTCATTTTCAGTCAGGAATAAGTCCCTGAAGTTTGTCGATGTAATTACAGTTCAGTCCCGCGCCGTAGTCGAGTGGTTAAGGCAAGAAGCCTTGGCGCAGAGCTACAGGACATGCGCTGGTTCGAGTCCCCATGGGGAAGAAATTTTCTTATGGAATTTCGGCCAGCATCGTGAGACATCTGGGTAGCTACAATAAGTATCGACTCTAGGTTGAGAAGACCAGCTATAATGGCTGGGGGACCCGACATGCTGACCACATGTCACCCGTACACTGGCTAGATGATTATCTACCTCTGTGATTAACACATGTGGATATGAGGCCAGCAGCCAGCTGGTAGGCCAAGGCCTTCTAGGCCTGTCGCGCTTGGAGTTATAATTACGGTTCACCCTGCACCATATTATTCCCCAATTAATTGACTACAGGTACCTATACAGTCTCCATTAAAATATATGGCCTTACGTCATCTAGTTGCCAGAGCGTGTAGCCTATGCCAGTTCGATTACCGTTCAGCTGGTCTCGCTCTCAGCCACGTCCTGACGTCTCCTATGACTTGCTCATCGATGTTATATCGCCTCCTTCGGATAGTATCCTTCAGGGGCTCAAACAAATGAAGTCAGAAGGAACAAGATTCGGGCTGTAAGGGGGATGATGAAGAGTAGTCCACCCAAGCTTTGTGATCCCTCGACGGGTGTGCAGGTAATATGTGGTCTCGCGTTATTGTGTTGAAGCAGAAATTGGTTAATGTTCTTATGGGGAAGAACACGCCTAAATCGTCTCTTCAAATTCTTCAGAGTCTTAACATAAACCTTGGAGTTTATTGTTTCACCAGATGGCAAAGTGTCAATCAGAATAACTCCTTCAGAATCCCAAAAGAATGTTGGAGGAAAGCATAATAATGATTTTAATAGATATAAATTACAGGGAAAAAAAACTTTCGTCGCCAGTTTTCAGTAAAAGAGAAACTTAATTATAAGGGTTCCCGTTAAGCGCGTTATGGGATTATGCTTTAAATGCAGAGAATTTAATGATAACAAAGCATTTCTCATGGAAAGGTGGCGTATAGTTACTACTTGTGTTAAATTTATCATAATGTGAGTATTAATATATTTATTTTTAAATTATGTGTTAATCGAGTGTGATGCATGCTGAAGCAGGTCCGAGTGCATGCATACGAGAAGAAACGAGAACGAATGTTTCGGATTGGCAATATCGCCTGTTTTAAATAATATATTCATTTTAGATAAGTAACCTATACGGAGGTCCGTCTACAAATATTAGCGCCCGAGAAACTATATTGTAAGTTTGCATTGATCAGACCTATAGCCAGAATATTAAGAAGATTCATAAAATAAGGAATAAGACCCCAACAGGAGTAAGACTATTTATCATCATCATCATCATCACCATCATCATCATTATCATCATTATCATTTATTATTATTATTATTATTATTATTATTATTATTATTATTATTATTATTATTATTATTATTATTATTATTATTGTTACTGGTTTGTAATTTAATATAAACACAAAAACTGAAAGATACATAAATATCAAACTGTCAAGATTCCAAATTATATGTGGAACTATACATAGAACATTAAAGAACAAAACAAGAAGAGATACTAGATTGAAGTTTTATAAAACATTGGCAATTCCTGCATTACTTTATGGGAGTGAAACTTGGGTAATGACCAAAAAAATTACAAAGTAGAACACAAAGCGTAGAAATGAACTTCCTCAGAAGAACCAAAGGCTGCACAAAGAATGGGTAGGATAAAGAATGAAGATATAAGAACAGAGTTAAATATAGGCCTATATCCATTGAATAGTAAAATTAAAGAATACAGAGAAAATAGTTTAGACATGTACGTAGAAAGAATGAATGTAACAAGATTACCAAGTCAAGAGGTTCAAGGAATGTAGGAAGGCCAGTGAAAAGATGGACAGAACAACTGTGAGGCGGAACATGCAATTAGCCTAGCCCGTGAAGTGTAGAAGAAGAAGATTAGTAGTAGTAGTAGTAGCAGTAGTAGTAGTAGTAGTAGTAGTAGTAGTAGTAGCAGTAGTAGTAGTAGTAGTAGTAGCAGTAGTAGTAGTAGTAGTAGTAGTAGTAGCAGTAGTAGTAGTAGTAGTAGTAGTAGTAGTAGTAGTAGTATTACTGTTAACATTGAGGCACGCCGTAGCTTTGTTGATTAAAGCAATACATTATAATCCTGAAAATTGGAGGTTCGAGTCCCGGTAAGGTCAAAATCTTTAAATTGGCATAAATCTTCTGGCGGCATCATCATCCTGGTGTCGACTCAGCCTCTAACAGAAAAGAGTACCTGGCGCTTGTTTTGGGGTAAATACGGTTGTAACGCAGGGCTGACAACCCGGCTGGCATCAAGTTTAGAAAGGTAACCTCACACGACCCTAAGGACTTCCTAAGGCCTATAGCGAGATCACTTACCTTTACTATTACCATCATCATTTAACAGTATTTATGTTATAAAGGAAGGAGAAAAGAAACAACGAGAAAATTACATAAACTATAATGACTATTTAACTCATGCCCCAAATGGGAGTCAATGACCAATCACGATAGAATGATTTTTTATTTACAACCAATCATAGTCATGTTTCGCCTAGAATTTACCAACTAAAGTTTATTATAATAAAGAAGTCGCCTCCTTTTTAACATTCAGAATAGATTATAGCATTATTTTGCAGTGACTGACTCGCTAAGAAATACGAGCTACCAGATTGTATATATAGTGTATGAATGTCAACACATACCGCATGCGGGAGTCAATATAAAAACATTTGTAGCAATTGATTATACCACAAAAAAAGAAACCACTGTTTGCACTTTCATAAATGTATTTTTTCCCAGAAAAATATAATTGTCATATTTACGTCATAGGACATCCGAAATGAATTAATATACACTTTGATGTGTTTAATTTTTTCTCCACTAGAGTGCATTCTTACAATATTGCGTTCCTTTGCCAATAAATAATATGATCTGGTTGCAGTGACGAACAAAAGAAGCAAATGAAGCGTACCGATCGTTTTTCATTTGTTTTCAAACATCGCCGTTTACATTAAGTATATAATGTTTTAAAATAACTATATTTAAATAATGATTTGTGAGTAAACAGCTTAATTTTATTCGTTAAATAGTCCTAACAAATGCCACTCTCGATTTCCAAATTCTCTAGATAAATTGGAAATCTCTCGTGGCATTACTTATGATAATTCACCTTATTCGTTTATACAATTAAGATAATGAAGTCGTGCATATCGTTAATTGAAGTCATAAAAAACAAAGACTTCATTAATATGGTTTAAATACGTATTATTAATTATAATGCTCAGTTGAGATTGAAAGTGATAACTTTTTGATTGATTATTACATATTAGCGAATGACCTTGCCATGCATAAAGGAGAAGGAATGTGCTAATATTCATGGGGCGCGGAGATCAAGTTAACAGCATGTCATTTCTTCCTTTCTCATTAGCCCATTAGTTACTTGGAGTAATTAATTGTTCAGTTAATTGTGATTGGAGTTGTATACTAATATTAATGTACCTACAAATGGATGTCATCTTAGTATTCACTATCTTATAAATAAGTGTTAATCTCTTGGCATTAACACAATTTTTCCTAATGAAATATGTTCAAGACTTATTTGCATTCGACAGCAAAGAGATAACTGATAAAATTGAAGCTTTCTGCAGATAGGCCTACACTACAATATTCTAAAATAAATGTTTGTTTCCAAATTATTTTTGGTTGGCTGCAAGGAATCAGAAAACGGTAAAATACATAAGCTCACAATTACTTCATATATACTCGTATATATATATATATATATATATATATATATATATATATATATATATATATATATATGAGAGAGAGAGAGAGAGAGAGAGAGAGGAGAGAGAGAGAGAGAGAGAGAACGAGAGGAAGTTAGGGTAATGTGGACGCTTCTGTTTGAGTGGACACCGTTAATATATTTTTAATTGGTGTTGCCCTGGAACAAAAAATATTTTAATTTCTTCCGCTCATCAACTTTGACGTGTTCAAGGCCAGTTTCTTTTATTCTTTGTGCGAAGAAGGATTTATTTGCGATATTTATGAAAACGACCATTTAAAAGTTTTTCAAGCTAAGAATTAATTCTTAATTTCTGCTATTGAATATTACAAATGTTGAAAAAAAACTCCTAAATATATTATATTATGTACATATTGTTTTAAAATACTGACGGGTTTGATTTGATATTATGTGACATGGCTGCTATATAAAATAATTAAAGATAACAAAGGAATTCGGTTAATGTAGACCCTCCACGAGGCGGTTAAAATTGACCTGGGTCTACTTTACACGAATGCCTATATTTTATCAATAAGGGTTTTATATGTAAAAGCCATACACTTAATTAATTTTATTTAATATCCTTGTAATTTTACCTAAACCCAAAGACTGTCACTGTCTGCAGATGAATGACGTGTGAATGTTATAATCAACGATAATTTTTCAAAACATTAAATAAATATCAACGCTTGTTAATTACGATCAGCCATAAATACTTTCAGATTAATTTGTGCCTGTCTGTATAAATTAATAGAGTAAATAATCTTAAAATAGTCTAAAGGCTAGGACGGACTCAGGCGTCCACTTTACCGCAATATGGAGACTAAAGTGGACCTTTCTTGTAATGTGAAAAAGTTTATAAATTATGAAGATGTTTCCATATTTTAATAAAATAACAATGCTATTTCATAGTTATAAAACACTAATGATAATCACTGTAATTAAATAAATTTCAAATCCCTTAATTAAAATAAGAAAAAAACAAAAAATTCAAAATAGGGGTCCAATTACCAGAAGTTCCTCTATATATATTTACATACACACATACACACACACACACACAATACATAAGACATACACACGCATATTTGAAAAGACAAGATACCATATCCATGTCTCTTGTGTAGAATATTTTACTTTTTATTGTTTTTTTCACCTCGGTTTATCTTTTTACATATCGTTTGCAGAAAAGGGATATTATATAATTTATTTTGAGAATATCTATATGTCGAAGGCCAATCGACACGTTCAGAAGGAAATTAAAAGTTATGCTAATACTACAGAACATAAAAATGAAATATTACAAATTAAAAATAAAAGTGCAAGAAGAAAAAACATGAATTTAACTTGATCATCATCAGCAGCATCAAGGATTAGACTTAAGGAATGTTCCGATCTCATGCTAGAATTTTTTTGTCCATCTTTTACTGGGTCTTCCAACATTTCTTCGTCCTAGTGGTTTGTAATGAAGAATCTGTTTCGGAATTCTATTGTTACCTATTCTATTGATGTGGTCCATCCATTCATATCTGTATTGTGCAGTTCTATCTAATAGTTTGAATATATTCAGTTCACTTCGTATATAATTTAACTTGATTTAATACTTAAATTAGCGGAACACAAATTTCACGTACCAGTTAATTAAATTTATCGGACCATACTGAAAACGAAATCATGTAAAACTTTTTACTATATATTTTGTAAATCGGCACACATTTAAGAAAAGTTTATTAAAAATATTGAATTAAACTAAAGGTTCTTGTAGGATACATAGACAATTTAAGGGTTAACAGAGATCAGAACTAAAATGTAATCTTTTTCGGCTTGACAAGAACATGCATCATTACGTAACGACTGTTTGCATTAAAAGATCATGCATGATTAGTGATACGTAGAGCGTGTTTTGCAAAAGAGAAGATTGGCTGACCTAGTGATATCATGGACGGTGATGAATAGAGCAAAAGTACATTTTTGCACATGTGATGGAAAACAGTTCGTTTCCCTGTTGTGACAGCCTCAGAGTCATTTGTAACCGGCCGGTAATTCATCATCACTGAAATCATGTCATCGTAGCTTCAGGCTTCGCATTTCTAAAATCCTATCTATATTTATCTAACTTGAGCTTGAATTGTTATTAAAAACATTTAAACAGCTCTCAATAACGCATAACCGCTTTGATCTAATATAGTCTAAGATGATCTTTAAGATCACAAATGATGTTTACGAAAAATAATAATAATTGTTTTTTTATTTCCCTTTCAGTCGGCCGCGGTGGTCTAACGGATGTTACTTCCCTCTAGTCCCGAGGGTCCTGGGTTCAATCCCGGCCGCAGCCGATGGAATTTTAAGATTAGAAAAATGCAAGGAGAAAATCCTCCCAGAGGAACTTTAAGCCATGGGTCCCGAGTCTGAAGATTTTCAAGCTGGGTAAAAGAACAACATTCCTAAATACAAAGCCACCTGTGCAAAATTTGCCGAACGTTCCCATCCTAGTAATACCTTGGTTTTCTAGATTTCATCGGTACCGGACCACTCAATGGAATCTATACGAAGAATGTGAACTAAATTAGTATGTTTTAATTTCTCCTCTCTAGGGGGGATAACTAAGTCTCACTGAGGGACGCAAGAGCATGGGCCTCCTACTACTATTTCATCTTTCGCTATCTAAATTAAATTTTGAACCTTTTTTTCTATAAACTTATAATAATATTTACTTAAACTACAATTTCGTCTTAAATTAGTTTATTGTGAGAAGTCTGCATGGCTAATTTTGCACATTTAAAAATAATAATTTTCAGATGTAAGAGAGTTTGTAAAATCAGTATTACTACAGAAATCAACATTTGTCCATTTACATACAAAGGCCTACAAAACATAGCCAGACAAGCAGTGGCGAAGCGTCATATGAAGCGCCGGAAAAGGTACTTTCCCTTCAAGTATGAGAAAAAAATAATAATATAGGTCTATTATAGTCTTATATACTGCCGCGTGCTACCGCGTAGTTCTCGCCATGTGTTTTTTTAATAAATACGACAGATGTCTAGGTAAAATTTTCACAATAACTTTATTTGGTTCACATAAACTTTCAGTGACACTAAACATACAACTTGCTGCAATAATTTAATTTACTTTATAGTTTATTTGCCGCACAATTTTATCTCGTCACCAATGGTTTTTACTTGACATAGTTTCTTCTTATATCAGTTCACTACATTACTGTTCAAACACAACTAACTCCTTCCGACTCTGGCAACGCCTACATAGACCAGTGCAAGAACTTTCTAGGCTTTCAATCGAAACTCTTCTAGTATGGAAGCTTTGGCAGTCGAAGCCTCTGGACAGGACGCGTAGATGTGTACAGAACGTTCCTGACTTGGAGGTCTAGAAGCATCGATCATTTTGCGCGGGGGTTACAACTCGCGATTTTTGCATCCACTAAACAATGCGACATCTCTACTCCCGCCGCGCCGTCGCCCGCGCAATTCAAACCCTGATATCATAATGCGTCACAATATTTTATGCAAAATCTTATAAATAGTCCGCTAAGCGCTATTAGATCTTCACGGCTCTTTAGTATAATGAAAAATAACTACTGCGAATAGTTATCTGCTCACATCTTGTTACTAGGTGGCGAGCAGAGTGAAATATCAAAAACACTCATATTTCGGTAAGCAACACGAAAATTCGTCATGTCCAAAGTTTACGTGATTTTATTTCTAACAAAATTAATATTTTAATAAGTGTATAACAGTGTTCTTTGTTATATGGTTAGTTACGAATTAATATACTTGTAATTATACTTTTCGTTTATACTGATTTTTTGTATAAGTCCATGACCTTTATCATAAAAGATGTTAGATTTTTTTAATGCTGACTAGACATGTGTAATCGGCCGCGGTGGACTAGTGGTTATGCTCCTTGCCTCTGCTCCCGAGGGTCGCGGGTTCAAACCCGGCCGGGTCGATGGATTTTTTAGGACGGAAAAATCGAAGGAGCAAGTCCTCCGGGAGGGACTTAAGCCGGGGGTCCCGAGTCTGAAGATTTTCAGGCTCATAAAAAATCCTTATGCCTGAACGAAAAAGGCCTCTAAGCAAATTTACCGAATTTTCCCGTCCTAGTACTACCTTGGTTTCCTAGATGTCATGAGGCGGAACGCTGACCACGGACCACTCAATAATGACATCTATAAGAAAACAAGCGTAACTAAATTAATATGGTTCAAATTCTTCCCTGTAGGAGGAGAGCGCCTAAATCTCTGTAAAGGGAAAAACATAGGCTTACAATACAAAAAAAAAAGACTAGACACGTGTTGATAGGTCGAGTGGGAAGCTTTTTGAATTTTGATCTTGTGACGTGATAAACCAACTTTTAGTAGCTCGAGCGATCCTCAATTGGAAGAAGGACCTATGTGTATTTATTATATTCAAAACGTTAGTAGCATATATTCAATAATTTATCTAATTCTCTCTCTTACGAAGAATAACTTTAAGGAAGAGCGACAAAAATTACTAAATAATGATATCGATGCAAGAATAAAGATATTATTTAGTCTCTAAACTAAATCAAAGTTTCTTCGCCGTACGTCCTGAAACAAGTTGTTAAATAGTGACAGTGATTATTTTTAACTATGAGGTTATTTAGTTACCTGGTGCTTCCTTAATCAAAATGTCATGCATCGCCATGCAGACAAGTTATTTGCCGTGGGAGTAAAGTCAAAATTCTTCGAGAGAAGTGCGAATTCAGTTTTATAAGATGTAAGATGTTCTAACCAGTACACCAAATGGGACGATAATAATTGTGAGAAACTTGATATATCACCAGTTTGGATACAATTCCAGACATCAACAGAAATGAAAGGAACCATATCACGTAATTAACTCGTGGTTCACTAACACAATAAGGAAATATTGTCCAAAATGAAAACTTTGGCCGTGAAAACATGGTTTGAAAATTCTTTACCCAAGTCGGGTCATAATACTTATTCTAATAAGGCGAAATGTCAACCATTGCATGACGAAACCTAAATTGAAATATCTCCCAGAGAAGCGTTATGATGTGCCAAGGCCATGTCAAAAAATATATAGGACTATATATATGCCGTTTATAACTGCAAGACACAGACATCAAAGCCAGAATCCAGCAATGTCAACCTACTGTAAGGAGCAGATGTGACGCGGCGCGGACGACGGGTAGTGAGGTTATCCAATCTACCAATTCAAGTGTTGAATTACTTCCCTATAGTTTAAATGAAAGAATTTGCGCTGGATTTTAGTGCCTTCCAGTTGAAAACGGCAGATAATGTTTTGGATACGGTCTTTGTATATCACAACGCTTCTCTGGAAGAAATTTTAAGGTAAGTTTCGACATGCAATGTTTGGGTTGACAGTTCCCTTGTATGACTAAATAAATCGCAGGATTATAATAATAATAATAATTATTATATTATTATTATTATTATTAAACAAAAAGTTTAAATTTTGCTTAGGCTATAAACTATAACCATGAATAAGCGAGCTTTGAATTTACACTCCTCTTTTAAACTATGGAATTTCTTCAACATAAAATCATAGTAACTGTGTATGCCAATACTATTGGAAATTAAACAAATCATATCGCTCAGAAAAGTAGTTTTCGAAAGCTGAGAATTTTAAAGATATATTCTAATTATAGAAAAATGTAATCAGAAAAAAAAGTAAAGCTTGGCCTTTCTTCGCAGGTTTCAAGTTAACATGGTTTACCCATACCGCCTATAACTTTCCTCTGGTTCTCCTTGTTACTTAATTCATGAGGTATCAGAAATTTATGGTGTCCATTTCTCTTCGTGCAGAACCCTTGGCGTGTTTGCGTGCAGTCATTAACTGACGCGGACATTTTGTTCTATTCATTTCTGCAACGATTTTACCGTCCATCAGAAGTTTCTCTGTCCGGTATCAACTCAAATGCCCTCTCATTTGCATATATTACGGTCACAAAAGGAATACATGTGATATCGGATATCAATATCCAACTGTCTTAATGATTGTGTATTTTACCTTACTTTCCTTATTGGATATCTTTCATTTTCAATGGTTTGTAATGCGACGCTACTAAATCTCTCAGCCTTTTTTGATGCGATATTATGATTTATGCTTATTAGAGTATCGAACAAGATACTTACATCAGTGCTCACGGTATTAAACATAGATACAACAATTGTTTTCAATTCCATCTAAGATATCGCCCAAAACTTTCGTATTATTATTTTTAATTACTTTCAACAGTGGAAAAAGTTTTTTTTTACATAGGGATCCGTCAGCCTGGTAAATCCTACTCTTCTGGGTCCAAGTTCGCGCGATCCAATAGAAGAATTGTTTTGGGTCAGGAAAGGATTCTCAGGTCACTATTAGAATCGAAGCTAATAGGCGATGTTAAACCTATTAAACTATTTGAACCGAATAATGAATAAAAACACGGGTGTCATAAAATCGAACTATAGTGAGAACTGATAGCCCTACTATGTACACAGTATTAAGTTCATCATATCTTCACGGTACAGGCTCCATGGCCTGTCCCGGCTCAATACTCTATCGCTTTCTTGGTCTGCCAGGATTTCTTCTCCCTCGTGGTTTGTTATCCATTCGTTGCAGATGTTCAGTCCATCGCTTCTTGTAATTATAGATTTGATGTGTAATTGACATTATTCCTAACTTATCTATTATAGTTATAGGGTATTAAGTTTTAACATAAATAATGTAATCTGATGTTTAAGGAATAATGTAAAATACAAATTGTCTTCAAATCGATCCGATTGAGGGTCTTTCCACTTTTCAGCGGTTGCCCTTTTACCAGCCGGCTGCTGACCCTTCACATCCACATGTGTCAATCACAGAGGTAGATGATCAACAGCCAGTGTAGGGGTGACATGTGGTTAGCATGTCGAGTCCCCCAGCCGTTATAGCTGGTTCCTCAACTGGAGCCGCTACTTATTGTAGCTACCCAATTTCTCACGATGCTGGGTGGGCACCGGTCCCGTACTGGCCGAAATACCATGAGAAAATTTCTTCCCCCATGAAGACTCGAACCAGCGCAAGTCCCGTAGCTCTGCGCCAAGGCTTCCTACTTTAACCGCTCGACTACTTCAGTTTATTGTTTATATTAACACAAATATAGATTATAATCTTACTTTAAGGGAAGAGAAAATATTACTCATATCTGAAAATAAAGTTCTTAGGAAAATGTTCGGACCAACAGAGACAAATAGACAGGTAAACAGACTTCATAAAAGTGAGCTAGTTGATGTTTATATGAAAACATACCGGTCTCATAGACTGCGATGGTTTAACATTAACTATGATTTGAGGGAAGTAGATTATACAGGGAATGATTGGAAGGCATTAGCTCAGGATAGGGATGTATAGAGAGCTTATGTCCGCGCGGTCATGAACCTACGGATTCGATAGTGCTAGTGAGTAAGTAAGACTGCGATGGTCAGGAATATGCCACGAATGTGGAATGAAATAGAGGTATGGAAGCCCCTGTGCAGAAAATCAGGGGGAAATCATCCAGTAGGTAGGCCAAGAATTAGGTGGGGAATAACATTAATCATGATTTGAGGAAGGTAAATTATACATGCGATTATTGCAAAATATTAGCTCAGGATAGGGATGTATATAGAACTTATGTCCGCGTGACCATGAGCCAGCGGGTTTGATAGTGCCAGTAAGTTATCTATCCTTATAGTCTAGTCTACTCGTATATCCTCAAGTGGGGACAAGGATATTACTTATCGGGAGTTATTAACCAAGGTAATTTATCAACGCTTATTTCCCTACAGCACTAGTCCCGAAGGTTACGGATTCAAACCCGGCCAGGATCGATGGATTTATATAGTTCAGATCTGGCTTATGTAACCGTATTTGAGGGGTCTATGTTGTATGGTGCGGTAAGAGGGGAGAGTGAGTTCCAGGTACTGCCAGCAACTACACTCAGTTTTGAAAAACATAATAGTTACTATACGTTGAATGTTTTTATCTACTTGTTCTGTGATAGTGAAAATTTGTGTTTTCTCAAATGTTTGGAGTATTCGTTATAGAATAGTGTTGTTTTATAACAATTTATTTTAGCATTATCATTAATAAGGAAGCATTTTTTTCATGGGTATTACTTCCCTCCCTCACTTGGCAATGTTATCTCCTACCACGCGCCTTAGTATTCACCAAGACGGCTACTGTTATCAGAATTGGACTATAGAATGGAAAAATCCAAGGGACAAATTCTCCGGGAGAGACTTTAAGCTGTGGATCCCGAATCTAAAGATTTTCTGGATCGTAAAAGAACCTGAAGCCTAAATTGGTATCTGAAAAAAATTAACTGACCTTCACCATCCAAGTAATACCTTAGGTACCTATTGCATGTCTCTTTGAGGCGATGTGCTGACCACATGTCCCTCACTGACATCTATAGGTAAATAAGTATAATTAAATAATTCTAGGTAAAGAAACTCCCGTAAGAGGAGAACCCATGTCTCCTTCAAGTACGTATTGGGTACATTCATGTGGTTATCACATCGCCTCAAAGAGACATCTAGTAGGCAACTAAGGTATTACTTGCATGGGAAATTATGATTAAATTTTGCTCAGAGGTTCTAATTTATGCTTGAGGTTATTTTAAGAGTTCGTAAATCATCAGACTCGAGATCCATGCCGTAAATTTGCTACTGGAGACCTCCCTTGATTTTTCTTTTGTTATTTCTATACAAGACATTATATTTATGTACATTAATAGGTATTGGAGCACACAATAAATTACAAAAAAAATAAAGGGCCGAACGATGCTTCAATAATTTGTTAGGTTGCATTGATGCCTCACTGTCTTCTAGGCATAAAGAGTACAAGATTTTTGGTTTTGGAACTTGGGATAAAATTCCATTCAAGTAGAGCTCGTATATCATCTACTGTGCTCGTAAATTACACAACTTACGGTTTTCTATAGATATTCCACAAGTTTTGTTTGCCACGTTAGGATGTTTGCTTATGTGAGCCAATTAATCTATCTAATTATCATTTTTCTCTTAGAAGTTATCTTAGCCGTCTTAGTATAAGCGTGGTCAGCGCATGCGGGGCTTCCTCGACTGGGACAACACTTTTATTGGTCGGATTTCGCTGATATTTGAGAATAACTTTTCACTTTTATTTTAATAGCATAGGCCCCTATACAGAGTATTGTTGCAAATAAAATGCTTAGTTTTTGTGTGATACTTTCTTACCATAAAATTCACTAATTAAGATGTAATTAGATATTATTAAATAAGTTTAGCAGAAAACTCCTCACTGCCATCTGTTATGGCATGATGACGTCACATTGTTGTCGCACGGAATATGTCGATAATTCAGATGACTACACATCTGAGATAAAAAAGTACAAATAACCCGATCGCAGCGCCACTTACAAAGTCCATTTGTGAATCTAAACCATCCACGGACCCACTCAAACACACACAAAATTTCATCAAAATCAGTCCAGTCGTTTAGGCAGTTTTTAATTTCGGATTTCAGGTAAATCTCCACTCCTAATTCTGGGATTTCGCTCATTTTGTGATAAAACGTACTCGGTTTATTTTAATATGATATAGCCTACGAGTTTCGTTGTGAAACATCGAAAAATGTGACCGCTAGAGCGATTTTTCGATTTTCACTTCATGTCAACTCCTACACCTACTGGTTTTAGAGGGTCCAATTGCGAATCTAAACCATCGAGGGACCCAATCAGACACACACACAAAAATGTCATCAAAATCGGTCCAGTCGTTTAGGAGGAGTTCGGTGACGAACACGTGTACAGTACAATTATATATATATATATATATATATATATATATATATATATATATATATATATATATATTGGCACTAATGACACTTATTTCTATTAATAACTATCTAATACCCGGCCTGCGTTGCTACTTCTAAATAAATTATGTGTTTTACCAGTAGCCGTGCGCTGTTATGCTTACCCGATAATCTGCTTATCCCGATCTTCTTGGCATCAATGAAGGACAAAAATGGTTATTGTGAGTTATCCGTAGAAGATAAACATATGCTGTCGCGGACTTTTTTGTGGAGTGTTTTGAGATATTCAATTCTGCGTACATTAATTTCGTGTATTTGTTATGGTTTAGGCAGCGTAAGCCATTTAAGCGTCAAAGTAGGGACTTTATTTCACTTTTTTCACTACAAAGGGTGACTTTAGGGGTGAAGGGGTTGATTATTACAACTTTCTTATAGCTTAGTCAATGTTCATCCCCGGAATCCCCTGAAAATTTTTCAAAAGGCTCCATCTCAATCGGAAGAACGGTATGGCAGAGCACGCTTGTCCGAGAATCTACTTATCCCGATCTTCTGTAGCGAATAATATGATAGGAGACATATAAACTAAGATACAACTCTAATATGCATGGATCTGAAACTAAGATGCTCCGAAATATATTAAAGTATACCATAAGACAAACATGTCTTATAATAGATCATAAAAATCAGAAAATTACAAAGATTATGGCAATCATATCAATTTTTTTATTAAAATTAAATAAATCAATAAATAACCAAAATTATTATATATATATATATATATATATATATATATATTAGTGATATCGCTATAAAAACACGTATGTGGAAAAGTAGAAATATATCCAGGCAAAATTTCATCTACATTTGTCTAGAATAAAATACTGTAAAACGCTACCTGGCTACACAAATAACAAATATTAGAATAAAGAAGTATTGTCAGAATTCTACCTGACTGCACAAGTTACAAATAATATAGGAACACAAAAAGGGTATTGTCAAAAAATATATAACTAATTCCATTTAGCAGTCTATACAAATAACAAGAAATATTCATTCCTTTAAGAAAAGATAACATCAGTCAATTGACCCACTTCTTACAAACTAATCAACGCTAATACCCAAATTCCAAGAAATAAGGATATAAAGGATTACTACCTGACTAATGCAGACAACAAAAGACATTCATCCCACCTTTAGAAAATATAACAATCTCCTAATATTGACAGTTTACAAAACCGAAGAAACTGAAAAACATTTATCTATCAAATATCAAAGAAGCAATTAACCCAGTTCTTAGAAACTAAATTAACGCTATTGTCCAGAAACCCCCCCTTCTAAGGAAACACATACTAGCAAATAAGATTATTATAACATACATATATTTCAAATTGTATCGAGTGGAATCGAAAGAAGTGGGAGGAGCTATCGTCTTTATAAGCGAGAATAGATATCAAAATACTCTCACTCTCAGTGATTCTGTATTGAGTGTTAAAACATCACAGATCTATAGACCGCGATCTCCGATTCAGTTAAAGCTCATTTTCGGTCACTCTGTATTCAGCGTTAAAACATCGTAGTTCTACAGACCGCGATCTCCGATGTAGTTAAATTTAGATTCGTCCGAGAAATTGTTAAATTTAAAGTTATAGTCCGTTAAACATTGGACTTTGAGAATATTTTATTCAAGCACGTGGACCTCTAAGTATTTCATCGACTCCACTCATTAATAAAACTTGATAATTGTAGCAACAAAAGTGTATCTTTTACTGAATAAATAATTTAGTTTTGGATTCGTAAAAAAAATTCAGTGTGAAATTGAACGTTGTTTCTTTTGCTTATAAAAAAATTCATAACCCTGAGATCTCTTGCCTACCGCAGAGCACCGGTACACTTCTTGGCATCAATGAAAGACAAAAATGGTTGAGTTATCCGTAAAACATAAACATATGCTGTCGCAGACTTTTGTGTAGAGTTTTTTTAGATATTCAATTCTGTGTACATTAATGTGGTGTATTTGTTATGGTTTAGGCAGCATAAGCCTTTAAGCGTCAAAATAGGGACTTTATTTCACGTTTTTCACTATAAAGGGTTAGATTTTAGGGAAGAAGGGGTTGAATATCACAACTCTCTTCTAGCCTATGTTCATCCCGGGAATCTCCTGAACATTTTCAAAAAAACCCATCACAATCGGATCAACGGTATGGCCGCGCATAAAGTAGGAACGAACAAACAAACAAACACACATTAATTTTTATATAGGCTATTACATTAATATTTTACCATAGTGATAGCCTTTCTTTTAGGGTCTGTTGACATTTCACTTTTGAGAGGGATGACGCGTTTAATTTTTTGCTGTTGAGGGAACCCAAGAGAGCAAACATTTTGAAAAACCTGAGCTAATTTATTAATACAAACATAAATTCAAAACAGGCCTAAATATGCAAATTAACTGGTATTATGAACGCACTAATACTTGTAGCCTAATAGGTATAATAAAAACTTAAGTTCTATAGGCCTACATTTAACGGTATCATTTTAAGAAAGGACACTAGAATACCCATTATAATGCAATTATTGCACGAGGAGTTTACATGGTTCAAAACAACAATTAGTTAATAACATTACAAACGATTACTTACTCGAAGTGTACGCTGAAGTTACTATGAATGGGGTAACCTGTAACTACTGGCTATCAGTACGATTGTCAGTTTGTGTATAATTTTCTATTAATATGCAACATTAAGCAATTTATTTCATACATGTGCTTTAAGTGAAGTAAACTGACGTAAAAAATTACAGGAGAAACGATAAATTTATGAATTGTGCTTAAATCAATATGAAGCAAGTTTAAGGAATTGTCGCTAAAGATTAAATTAGTTTTGTGGATATGAGGGGAAGAAGAGTAGAGATGAAAATTTGTTCTCCCGAGCGAGTAATGGTTTGAATGTAATAAGCATATTAGCATTCAAGTCTCTCTGCAAGACTGTAAATGGGTTGGCTCACAAAAACACAGGCAAGATTTCCCTTTTCGACTTTTCTCCATATTGACATGTTTGCACTCAGGGATATTAGGTGCGACATCTATCGACCCCCTCTCGCTCCAACTAGCTGGTTCGACACGAAATCAGGAGTCTATTCTGCATAAACACTAAGTTTCCAGAATCTCTAAGTAGAATTTACATGACCCAGGATCTGTTGGGTCTGTTCAGTACAAGTCAACACAAACAAGAACGACTAGAAATACCACATTTTAGCATTATTTTCATATATTATATTTAATCAAGATTTATAAAACTGTGATAGGCAGATATTTCTCCATTCTATTGTCACTTTCTGTCCTCATTTTTTATTCAGTAAACTTGTTTTTATATATCCATACACTGATACTTCCTTCATTGTGCAAATTTACATTCAAATTTTTTCCCAGTTTTGTTCCCCTCATTTTTTTTCTTTAATTTCCAGCTATATATATATATATATATATATATCAGAGAATTCTAACCACTACCGCACCACAAAATTAATTATTCCAACTACATGATTTAACAAACCTTATTCGGAAATGTAGGGCCGACATGAAATGAGTTCTGTCTTTGCAATCTTCTCATGTAATTAACATTTTTTTCCGCTTGATCTTAAGTTTATTTAATTAGAAATTAAGAGATAATCCAATGAAACATGTGAGTACAGAAAAACATGCAAACACCAAACAATTAAGATTTAGAATGATACATTAGAAAAAGTTAATAATTTAATATAGTGTTTGTATGTTTTAATAATAAAAAACACAATAGGCCCAATATTCAGTAATCAATAAATAAAAATATATAAAATGCTAATAAATGTTATTTTGCGATAATAAAAAATCAAAATATCTGACACGCGGAACAAAAACAAGATCGTATGAAACGCTAATTAAACCGGTGCTTGCTGGAGTGAAACCTGGGTTATGATTGAACAAGACAAATCTCGATTAGCTGTATTTGAAAGAAAGATACTACTCAGAAGGATACATGGATGAGGTATTACCAGGGGAAAATTGAGATTGATGAATGAGATATGACAATGAGTTTAAATAAATCTTCCGGTATCATTACAAATACAAAAGAAAACATATTGAGGATGTGGGAGACACACTAAGGGAGTAGACCAAAAATGAAGTTGTTAGAAGAACTATGAAGGCTATCTGCTCTTAAAGTGATCCTCATCAAAACAAAACCACGTGACCTGCTCGCTTTTCATTGGTTATGGACACCGACGTACGATGTAGAAGCAATAAGTACGCAAAAAAAAAGTTCCCTTCATTAAATTAAGAACATCTCCTCTGAATATAGGCTACTTGATATTCTTCGTGAGTGAAAATAATACTATTCAAAACATAGAAAATATTCTAAAATATATCTAATTAATAATTATAACTTAAACTAGTTTATTGCATATGGATGATGCATTTGAGTCATGCTTCAGTCGATTCTGATACAACAAAAATGGCTGAAGGTGTCGAGTCTTATGTTGCAGTGTCGCCATCTAAATTTTGAAAACGCAAGTCTGGCAAACATTTGACTACCTAGTGGTAAAAAAAATAAAATGTATTTCTCAGGTTCAATGAAAAATCTCACCAGCTTTCTTGTAATCTACCCCATTCAATGATCACATGTCTTATATACTTCACAGGTGTACCTGTCAATATGACAGTAATTGTGACGTGAATGGCGGAAGGATACAATTGGCGTTAGTTTATGACAGGATTACTGTAAGAGTGGATAAGCTATACATGGTAAGCCAGAAGAAAGACGGAGAGATGTAAGACTGAATTTGATATGGATGGATGGATGGAGAACTGCAGGATATCAAATCTTTAAAACTCAGGAATTGGTGGACGGTTGCCAGAGATATAGAAGCCTGGAGAAAAATTCTGAAGGAAGTAATATTTAATATATTTCAGAATTATTTATGATTTTTTAACTATTCTCTTGACCCACTCAGGGGTTGTTGTGCTGCTGCTGATGAAGATGATAGACATGCATATAGAAAAGTGATCCCACTACAAGCTTTAGGAGACCCTTGGGATACTAGGAGGTTAAGGTCTCGCCTTTCTAGACAATTGAACGTTATGTCAGCCCTCAATGACGGTCGCCTTTGCCCTCAGAACACATTTATGTTAAGAGTCGACCTCAAGGCTTTCGTGACACCAGAATGTTTAGGCCAATTAAAAAATTCCTGACCCCTTCGGTACTCCAATCCACTGTCTCTCGGCTTATAGCGTTGTGCCGTAATCAACTATGTAACGAAGTGTCCCATAATCATAAGTTACGTATACTTTTACGATAAATGTTGATATTAAACAATAGACAATGTCCCTTGACCTTAAAATTATGAAAGTCAAGTCTATGGACAAATATTTCAACGGAACAATCTCTTCTTCTTCTTCTTCTTCTTAATTTGTAGGATTTTCATCCTGTTTATTTCCAAATCACTCCTCGGAGGAAGACGTATTGGATGTGCATCCACTGAACAGTCTCTAAATGATTTAAAAAATTGACTATATATTGGTTTAAAATTAAGATATATTACACCTACTATGTAATAAAATGTATGATAAAGTTACGAAATAACAAAATGTCATAGTAAAATGGAAACGAATTAGCTCTTAAGCCGTTAGCAATAATAACACAATGATAGACATCTAATATATGTAAATCCATAATCCATATACTGTACAAACAGATGACATAAATTTAACGTAGCTTGTCATACATTACACTTAATGGAGAAGACAGATATTTGACGAACAGCATAACATTTTTATACGACACTGGTGAATAAAAAAAATCCCCTTTTCTGCTTTCAGTAAACAGATTATTCAGTGAACTCGTAGGATTTCGGCCATTTCCTGGCTGTGAACGTATAGCCTTCATACATTTGTGAAAGGAAAGGGCTGGGGCTTCACCACCCTCCCAGCACGACGACGGCGAGGTTGGACGAGTTGCAAGTCGGAGCAGGGGCGGCGGGAAGGGGCACCCAAATGGACAGACCGTGAGGGTGGATGGGGAAAACGAAAGATGAGGGTGAAGCGAGGTACAGAGCAGGAAGAGGAAAGGGGAAGAGAGCGAGAGATGTGTGGGTGGGAATGGGTGGTAGGCCTAAAGGGTGGCTTCAAGGGGGTGATGGAGGGTGTATGGAGGAGTGGATGAACATTTTCTACAGTATTATTGATCTGTGGTGTTGAGGATGAGGGTGGGAGGCAGTTGTAGGAGGAGGTAGAAGGGAGGAACGTGGAATCAATACAAGGGCAAGGCGGGTGGGTGCACCGAATGGTTTGAGGGGGTTGATGATGATGGCAGGGGAAAATCTTCATACACATACTGTGTCGGTATGAGTACTGTTACTGCTGACGTCACGCTCAATTTTGATTGGTCGATGACAGGTGCCAGGGGTGATACTAACAGCACTCTATCCTCACACCCACTAATATCCTATGTTATGTACAGATCATCTCGAATACAGCTAGGGGGACGGTGATGATCTGCTGCATTTACCCTGAGAAATCATGTAGCAATATACAACTAAACCAAATCCGCAAATTACTTGCAAAAATGTATGGACATTCATTTAAGCAGGAGCACTACCACAAGACACAAATATCATAATGTTACCATGATAATATTTTAATTTAGGTGGTGGTATCCTTATTATCTTATAGCAAGAAGATTTCCTTTTCTTGTCCTTTGTTATAGTTCATTAGACATATGAATACGAATTGGACATTCGAGTACAGATAATGAAGGTTCTTCTTCATTCGTTCCTGAACAAACTGGTCCCAAGTACCTTTAAACTTGATTTAAAAAATACAGGAAATGTTCCTGTGTTAAAGTCAGCCGGAGGCAAGGCTAGCTATCTCGTATTCTCCCTATTCCATTTACCGAAAATATATTTTTTCATGAAGAAAGTCCAAGTTTTATTCCTGGTCGGATCGATGTACCAGGTGAAGTTTATCAGACTTTTCACCAAATGTAAGGCAAATGTCGGGAAATTTGAGACCTAGTCTCATATTTATTATCCATCGTATTCTTAAGAAATCAAACGTGTAGTAGCAGTGGAAAATTATAGATTTTTTTTCGAAAGAAAGGAAATGCATTTCCAATGACACTGCGCACAGGCTTAATCAAAGGTAATAATAGGGCTCAGCGTTACAGCTATAAAATAAGTTCCTAGTTTCATCATAAACTATGACATAGCATCTTATAAGTGAGTTGACATTTTTAATTCAGAGATAAAATATGGGTTTAAGCCACGATATCCGGAGGAGAAAGGGAATAGAGCACCTCGTATTTTAAATATCAAGCGAACGTTCATTACAAATGTCATGGTACTGCCGTTCGAACGCCACTTGCGTATAAATAGAGAACCCCAAACTTACAGATACCACAACTAACTCACTGGCACTATCGAACCCGTAGGTTCATGGCCGCGCGGACATAAGCTCTCCATACATCCCTATCCTGAGCTAATGTTTTCCAATCATTCCCTGTATAATCTACTTCCCTCAAATCGCAGTTCATGTTATTCTCCCGCCTCATTCTTGGTTTACCAATTGGGCGTTTTCCGTCTGGTTTTCCTACAAGATACAACAGCACCAATAATAATAATAATAATAATAATAATAATAATAATAATAATAATAATAATAAACTGCTCCAGTGGATACTATGAAGTGGATTTATGAAGTCAAAAAGGACTTAAAATTGGCAGGAATTACTAAAGAAGATATCCCAAACAGAGATATATTTAGAATTAAGGTGAATAAGTAGCAAGTTGACCAAGAGGACAAACCGAAGAAAAAAACTGGAACAACTTGGACAGATGATAGAAAACAAGCTCATAGTAAAAGAGTGAAAGAAATTTGGGCTCAAAGGAAACACCTCTAAGTACTTTGCGTAGTCCTACATGGGCTCATTCGCAATCAAAAAATAATAATAATAAACTAATAATAATTAATTAATTAATTTGTGCAGAGGTAATACCTCTTCAAGATATATTGCTACATCTGATATAAGCATAAACAGTTTTTAAAACTAAAACTGTCCAATTCTTCTACAAGATAGCATTTAAATACCACTATCTCTCCTTGTATCTTTCTTTAATTACAAGGGCAGATTTTGTTAAACACTTGACCTAGAAACGAACTTGGACAACAAACTTCCTGAAATTTTAGGATATTGGCGGGTGTTTCAAAAGGAATCCAAATAAATTTTATGCCAACGTGCCCGATATTAAAATACATTTGCAACCTAGATATAATGAAGAAAAGATAGAGAGATATAATTTAAGTTGGATAATGTGAAATATTCATAAATATGTCCACTTGTATGTACACTTGATAAGTTAGTGTAAAATGCTGTATCTGGAGTTTTACTGTCAACGAGGTGACCACATGTTCTATGAACACAGAGTAGTACATTATATTGAACAGCGAGTACTGCTGCTCTATGGCCCGATGGACGTTATATATGTATGACATAGCAACATCAAAATACCCAAAAAAATACTCCTTACATCAAAACACTCATTTTACATCCCTGAACAATCTTTCAAAATCTGATGCAGTTCTTCACTATGCATAATTTACTAATAAAATTATAATTATAATAATAATAATAATAATAATAATAATAATAATAATAATAGCTTTATTTTACCTGGCAGAGTTAAGGCCTTAAGGCCTTGTCTACCACTCAACCAGGTTTAAAAAAATACAAACAAAAAAATAGTCTTAAATCTAAATTACAATATATATATATATATATATATATATATATATATACGATTATATATTATGAATATAATATAATTACGATTTACAATGTATATTGAATACAATACAATTAATATTTATAATGTATTTGATTTACTCTAAATTTAACGAATTAAATATATAATATGTACAATATATATAAAAAACAGGAAAAGATTAATGACATAGTATAAAATTAAATAAATAGAGAAAAATTAATTATTAGACAACAGGTAACTGTATAAGCGTGACTTAAAGGTACCAAGTGTGCGGCAACCCCTGATATCTTGAGGAAGGAGATTCCAGGAGCGGGCAGAGGCTACTGTGAAGGAAGTAGAATAGGAGGAAGTGCTATGAAGAGGAATTGTTAGCAGACTGCTATCTTGTGATCTAGTGTCAATATTGTGGTAAGAGGATAACTTCTCAAATCTAGACGCCAGGTAAGTAGGGATGTAGGAATTCAGAAGCTTGAAAAGTAGTGGAAGAGAGTGCAATTTACGTCTGTCAGTAAGACGGAGCCAAGAGAGGTTATTAAAGTGTTCGGAAATATGGTCATAACGGCGGATATTGAAAATGAATCGAACGCAAGCATTATGAACACGCTGTAGTCTCTGCGACAAGTCATAGTTTAGATCATTATATATAATGTCACAATAATCGAAGTGTGGTAACACAAGATTCTGCACAAGGATTTGTTTTAACGAAACTGGGAGAAAATTCTTTAAACGTCTAAGATAATGTAAGATGGAGAAAGTCTTTTTACATATGTGTTTCACTTGTGTTTGCCAGGTTAAATTTGCGTCTAGATGTAGTCCAAGATCTATTACTGAAGAAGAATAAGGGATAATTATATTATTTATAGTAATGTTTGGTAGTGTAGATATGTCAAAGGTTGTAAGCAGTCTAATTATATGTATTTGTCTAAAAAGTTGGGAACCTAGGGGAGGGGGGGGTTGAAATATCCAATGTGAATCCAATATTTATATTCTAGAGTAACTTGCACCTAAGTATACGGACGGTTCAAGGTATTTCAAGTAATTCATTTTGACACACAACTTGGAGATACGAATCATGAGAAAATTGACAACACGGATATTGGAATGTGGACAAGCGGGAACTAGGATTTGCATCTGACGCTCGATCTTGAATTGCAAATTCTCTTGCTACTGAGTGTAAAAATCCTGTAAGTCGCTTCTAACGTTTAGGATGCCTATTTACTAATCGATCAGTATCCAATCGGATATAAGAATATTACTAATTACAACCGATCACAGCTGTAACCACAATTTTATCATAAGTATTTCCACGAGTGATCTCCAATTTATCTAGGGAATTTGAAAATCAAGAGTGGCATTTGTTAGGACTATTTAACGAATAAAATTAAGATGTTTACTCACAAATCATTATTTAAATATAGTTATTTTAAAATATTTATACATTTAATGTAAACGGCGATGTTTGAAAACAAATGAGAAACGTTTGTTGTATTTCATTTGTTCATCACTGCAACTAGATCATATTATTTATTGCCAAAGGATGACAATATTGTAAGAATGCACTCTAGTGGAGAAAAAATTATAAACATGAAACTGTTTATAATCAACATATATAGGTTATTAATTCATTTCTGATGTCCTATGATGTAAATATGTCAATTATATTTTTCTGGAACGTAAATACCGGGAAAATAATACGTTTAAGAAAGTGCAAACAGTGGTTTATTCTTTTTTTCTTTTTTGTGGTATAATCAGTCGCTACAAATGTGTTTATATTATATCCCGCAAGCACTATCTGGTTACATTCGTGCACTATATATACCATCTGGGAGCCACTTGCATTCCATGAGTTTTACATCTTAATACATAAATTGTTATATTCAACGTATTTCTTAGAGAGCCAGTCACTGCAAAATAATGCTCTAACCTATTCAGAATGTTAAACAGGATGAGCTTGATTTTAAAGTGATACAATTAAATGGATAAAATCGAGATGAAAAACGGCTGTGATTGGTTGTAAATCAAAATTCATTGAAATGTGATTGGTCATTGACTCCCATTTGGGGCATGAGTTAAATAGTCTTTATTAATGCTTTATTATCAACGCTATGTGGATTTTTTTGTAAATTCATCAGAACAGCGCAATGAAATATCTTTATAACTTTTATTAACAAAGCTCTTTGCTATAAACATCGGTGGGTCAAAATAAATCAATAATCAACTTGTTGCCTTCAATGTGTTGCAAAGAAAAAGACAGATTATTTCATCCCAAAAAGTCGTTCTAATTTCGACCTTCATCTGTACGGTTGTTGGCGGAAATTAAATGAGCCACGTGTTATACTGCTACTGAAAAATGTTGAATATCTATTTCGAATCAATTGTAACGTTTCTTACGAAGAACGTGCAATGGAATCCCACTTGAGACTAAGATTCTAAATTTTTCAGTTGCTCTATTTTATACACACGCGAAAAAAAAATGAATTTTCGGCTTTCTTCAAGGGTATATTAGAAACCGTGGGTCCCGGATATGAAAATGAAACTCCTGCCAAAATCCACAGATGAAAGAGCTCAGTGTTTGGAATTGCAATTAGCTAGGTGGCAGAAATAACTGACGTTAAACCATCAAAATAAACTAAGAATTAAATATTCAGTATACCTGTTGATTTATATCAGTAAGAAAAATCATAATAATAATAATTACTAAAATCTAACTCATGGCGATTATTAGTCCTTTCTTCCATAATTGATGTGTCGATTGTTAATATTCACACGAAAAGGGTTTATGGTTAATGTGTTCGAAGGTAATTTAGTGCAGAGTACGATAATGGGCTAATTGTAAAGCGTTTGAGTTGTTATAATACTAACATTTGGAGTGTAATAATAATAGTTTCCCCTCATTAAATATTGATCAATAAACGTCCATATTTCAATATACACATCACGGTATTCTTTACGTACTTACAAACATGAAGGAATGCTTTTGATATAATAGGGACGTATAGAAATTTGAAACCCATAAATTAAGGAAAATGTTATGAATATTTATTAAAAATTCAAATTACAATAATTATAGCATACAGTTTAGTTTATAAAATAAGAAACATACAATATTATATGAAACCGGATGGGAACATTAGCCTACTGTTGTCAAGTTCTTATACAAATATTTTATTTCTCTAATGTAGCATCGCTATGACAAATTGATGTATTTTCTGGCTTGTAAAAGTTTTCTACCTTTATCTTTAAATTATTTGAAAGGAGGAAGAAAGAAAGACCAAAGAAAACCTGGATAGAAGGTGTGCAAGCAGCTATTGATTATCAGAGGATTGGAGGAAGATCAATGGATGGACAGAGAGGAACGGCGTTTGGTTTCGGGAAGACGGCGGCAGCTGTTATGATACCGGATGATGATGATTATTATTATTTTTTATGGGATGTAAACTTTTTTATATGCTTTTGTATTCTACATTACTCTCAAAATTATCTTGCAATATCTTTCATCTAACATATTATGCAGATTAAATAAAACATTTTGTGGAATCTGCAATAAGGAAACCCTGGCCTACGTGGTTAAATATCGTATAATACGTAATCGTTTATTTTGAACTGAATAGAATGTAGGAAGAAATAAAAGATAGTAAAATAACATGGTAATGTTATCTATCAGATAATGGGAGGTCACCAAGATAGACACTAGATAGGGAAAAGACGAAGATGTAGGCCGAGAAGTAAATGGGAGGAAGAAGTTATGAAGGATGTTGAAAAAAGAATAGATTGAAGTGAAGTAGAGAAGTGGGAGATGTTGAGTGATCGAGATTGTCCAAGACTTGACTCCCCAAAAGTGGAGAAAGATAAAATGAAGAAGAAATACTGTACCAAAATAATTTAACTTGAAATTGCAATATTTTCTTGTTCCGAAAAGAAAGAGATTATATTTTTCCTCCTTCTATGCCTAGTAAAGTTAATATTTGCATTTTCCATTAATAATATAAAACAACCTACACATGAATAAGTCACAAAATGTGTTTCTAAGTTCTAATCGGATAACACAATTATGTAGCCAGGATAATGTTAAACTTTAGTAAAAATAGCTACTTCTGTACAACTCTACAAAATAAAAACAGAAACAGTGTGGAAAACATCCGTAAATGTTGATATAATTCCCTGTTTCATATAATCTAATATATAAAAATGAATGTTTGTTTGTTTGTTTATTCGTGCTTTATGCGCGGCCATACCGTTGATCCGATTGCGAGGGGGCTTTTTGTAAAATGTTCAGGAGATTCCCGGGATGAACGTAGGCTATAAGAGAGTTGTGATACTCAACTCCTACACCCTTAAAAATCGCCCTTTATAGTAGAAAATGTGAAAAAAGTAGCTCTTTGGATGCTTAAATGGCTTACGCTGCCTAAACCATAACAAATACACAAAATTAATGTACTCAGAATTAAATATCTCAAAAAGCTCTACAAAGAAGTCCGCGACAGCAAATGTTTATCTCTTACGGATAACTCACAATAATAATTTCTGTCATTCATTGATGCCGAGAAGATCAAGACAAGTACATAGATTCCTGTGTAAACATATCAGCACATGACGGGTATTCTTTTACGGATAACTCACAATAACGAATTTTGTCATTTAGCTCATTTATGCCAAGAAGATCGAGATAAGTAGATTCCCGGCCAACATCGGGTAAATCAGCACGGGGAATCTTAAAATAATTACGATATACATCTATAATTATTTTTCATTTTACTTATTCAACTAATCATAGGAAGTACATTAATTTTTGTCTTTCGGCTCTTTATTCCACGAAGATCGGGATGAGTAGATTACCGGACAACGCCGGGTAAAGAGCACGGGGTATCTAAATATATAAATTTATAATTGTTTTCCCCATCACTTATTCAACTAAACATAAAAGCACGCTAATTTTCATTTATTTAGGCGTAGCAGCGCACGCTCAACTTGTCCAGCGTATATTCAGAGTTTGACCTGTGTTCAATGTAATAACAATGTTAGAGAGGAAGATAAACACACAGCGTAAGTGGACATCTGCAGAATGTAAATACCTCGGATTTAAAAGACAACGGCCGATTTATCGAAATATCATATTCCAGCAACTATTCTTATGTAAACAATATTATTGTTAATAAATCGTTTATAGAATGATTACAGAGGTCATCATAATGCTGCAATTCTAAAACAAATTCAAACCCTTACAAAAGTAAGAATAAAGGTTCTTTCGAAGATTAAAATTTATTTATTTACTTTTATTGTTTTACTTATTTATTTGCTATTAGTGAAAGTAGTATATACATCTATCTATCTTCGGGTTTTTACAGCTGCTGCCGTCTTCCCGTGCCAAACCTCCAAAGCCTACGGTCTTGGGCATCTTCTATGCTTAGCCCTCTAGCTTGCATTACTGTCTTCATGTTTTCCTTCCATGTTAACCTTGGTCTCCCTCTTTTCTTCTTTCTGTTCGGATGCCATTCATATAGTTGCTTCGGCCATCGCTCATCTTCCATTCTTAAGACATGTCCTAACCACTTTAATTCCTTCTCCTCAATTCTTTCAATTATGCTTTCTTCTGCTTCCATTATGTTTCTAATTTCCTTATTTGTGACATGTTCTAATCTAGACTTTCTGGCACTTCTCCGTAAATAATCCATTTCTAGAGCTATTAGTCTATTCTTGTAGTACTTAATGATTGTCCATACCTCACTTCCGTACATTGCAACAGATTCCACCAATGTTTTACCAATATATTTTTTGTGTGTCTTTCCAAATATGCTTATCCCACCATATGGAATTTAACGATGATATTATTTTGCTACTCAATTCAATTCCATGTTTTATGTTCTCTTTGCCTATACCTTCGATGTTATCCATAATTATTCCCAAATATTTAGTTTGTTTCACTTGCTTTATTTGGATTCCTTCTTCCAATATTAAATTTTCTCGTTCATTGCTATTTATTGCCAGATATTCTGGTTTTTTGTAAATTTACTGTGAGACCCCATGATTCATATGTGTTTTTCAACCTCAACAACCTATTTTCATGAATTCCATATCAAATTTGTCTTGCGCTAAAACCAGTTGATCATCGGCAAATTGTAATGTCAGCAAAAATCTGTTACCTATTGGGATCCCCATGACTTTGCAGCTTTGTTTTCCATTTCATTAATATGGATTCTACATAAATATTAAATAAAATTGGTGAAAGACTGCACCCTTGTTTCAATCCGTTTGTGGTTTTTATAGGATTAGACATTATATTTTCCAATTTTAACATAAAGCGGAGTTATCTTTATAGATTTATTTAATAATTTCTATTAGGTTTCTATCAATATTGTATTTCTCCAATACTTTCCATAATTTGTTTCCTCGGAATTGAGTCATAAGCTTTCTCTAAATCTATCATTGTCAAATGGGTTTCTCTCCAACTGCAGTCCGTTTTTTCAATTAACTGTTGTATTGCAAATATATTGTCAACACATGACCTTCCTGGTCTGAATCCATTTTGATCTTCACCTAATTTGTCTTTAATATCTTTTTGTAACTTTGTTTTTAATAACTTCGTAAATATTCTATATAATGTGTTTTATACTTAGTCCTCTGTAGTTTGTTGCGTCTCTTCTATCGCCCTTCTTGTATATTGGTACAATGTAGCTTATTTTCCATTCATCGGGACTCTTCTGTATTGCAATGCACTTATTAAACAAGTCCCTCAATCTACCTATTAAATTTTTTGGGCCATATTTAATTAACTCATTGGATATGTTTCCCGGCCCTGGTGCCTTTTTATTCTTTAGGGTTTGAATTTCTAATTATATATATATATTGTATCAAATTCCAGGACGTTCATTTCTATAGTTGGATTTTCTATTGTTTCCATAAACTCATTTCTAGTTTCTGACAGTAAAGTTTTGTAATGTTTTTCTGCGTCAAATTTTATTAAATTTATCTTGCTGGATCCTTGGTTGGTTTTTAGTGTTTTTAGAAATCTCCATACTTCCGATGATTGTGATCCTCCTATATAACTTTCTATTTCTTGGCATTTGCTTTTCCATAATTTGTTTTTTTCTTCTATCACTTTCCTTTTAACTTTGGCGTTTGTTCTCTTGTATTCTATCCAATTCTCTGTTGTTTTATTTGCCAACCATTCTAAGTAGCATTTTTTCTTCTTTTTGGTTAATTCTTCGATATCTTCATTCCACCAATCTTGTGTATTTTGTTTTTTATTTATGGTGCCTAATGCTTCTTTTGCTGCCGAATGTATTATTTCCTTTAATTGATTATATTCTTCTTCTATGTCTTCCTTGTAATCCAAATTCTCAATTTTAATCCTCAGTCTTTCTTGATATAGGTTTTTGATACTATCCTGATTAAGTAAATACAATTTAAATTTTTCTTCCTGCTTCAGTTGCATTGTTGATTCCCTTGCTTCATCATGCACTTTTTTCCCTGTAGGGAATTTGGCGAGATAGTGGTCGGAACCACAATTTGCTCCTCTTTTAACCCTTGAGTCCTTAATAAATAAGGAAGTATTTTGCTTTACAATTACGTAGTCTATTATTGATTTCTGATTGAGACTAGGTCGTTCCCAAGTAAATTTATGGATGTCCTTATGATCGAAAAATGTGTTTACTATCTTTAATTTATGTTGTTTGCACATCTCTATGATTCTATTTCCATTACCGTTGACTTCTTGTTCCCCATGTTTTCCTACTGCTTCATCATTGTTTCTTCTATCCACTTTTCCATTTAAGTCTCCCATTAGTATTAATTCTTCATTACTTCGTATTTTCTCTATTTGTTCCACTATTATTGAATAGTACTTTTCTTTCTGACTTTGTGCAGCATCATCTGTTGGTGCGTAGACCGCTAAGAACACCATTATTCTTCCCATAAGCTTCATTTTAATCTTTAGGCATCTTTCATTAATATATTCATAATCTATTATGTTTTTACTGTATTTCTTTTTTACAAACATTGATACTCCTGCTTTAGCTCTTTTGGATTTATTTACACCTGACCAAAAATGTATGTAATAATTCCTAAATTTGAATTTCCCGATCCTTTCTTTTTTGTTTCCGTCACTGCTGCAATATCTATATTGTTCTGAAATAATTCTCCTGCTACTTCATTAATTTTGTTCCTAATTCTTCGTACATTCCACGTGCCTATATTCAATGTCTGTTTTCGTTTCTGTCCGGCTTTGATTGATTTGGTCTTTTGGCATTTTGTTTTTTGTTTCTAATGTGTGGGGAGCTGGCCCACAGCATAAATCCCCAACCTGGAGGACCAGGAAAATTTCTGTCTGGGTTTTCCTCCCATAGCCTTTGAAGATCCCTCTTCACCGCAAGGCAGCGTTTCTGTATTTCCCTTAGAGATAGGGTTGCCTCTTCAGCCAGATCCGCCGTGATGAAGGACTCCTTCCTGCGCCGACTCTGCCGTTGAGGTCTTCACCGTAACCCTGGCTAGGGACCCTTACAGAGTTAGTATATACATACATTAATTTTAAGTATAGGGCCTATCAGAATGAGCAGTAGCTCATGCTCCGGTCACAGATCGAAGAATGTTTTCTATATTTTTATGAACAGCCCGGGTTCGATCCCCGGTCGGGACAGTTTTTCTGGGTGAGGTTTTTATCGGGGTTTTCCTCACCTGTAGGACAAATGTCAGGAAAACTTTAAGGCTCAAACGGTCCCCCGAAATCATATTGCCATCGCAATCTCCCTGGCACAGCCATTATCATCATCAGCACCTATCAATCATCCGGGATCCTCGGCATCTGGGCAACGTCACCCCGCCTTCCAGACGCCCCAACCTCAGAAGTGGTTACAACACGTACGCCATGCCAGGAGAGAAACTGGAATGTCGAAAGACAAACCTGGGGCATTTGAGAGAAATATATATATTTTTTTATGAACATGAGTTGAAGCTGAAAATGTACGCAGTGGAGGTAAAATGAGTTTTTTTATATTTAAATAACGAATTAATCATATTTGACATAGGCCTATAGTAATAAAAAATCTAACATCCATCCATCCATCCATAGTAATTCTGCCCGAAGGCAGGTCCGTCACTGCAATCATAGCATTTAATGCTATGCTTGCAGCTTTACTAGGGAATTGTGTAGGTGTGGTAGCTTCCCATAATCAAACGAAAATTTAGATTTTGAATAGTTTTGAAAAATTGACACCGTCTTATTAAAATGCTAACTACAGCACTACACATCTTACTTTTTTTACTTTTGAGGGCCTCTCCACTTTTCGGCGGTTACCCTGTATTCCCATTCGCCATTGTTGCCGATTACGCCATTCATCCTCCTCCAGACCTCGGTCGTTCATCAATCTATGGATCTCTCCTCTCCAAGTTGTTCTTGGCCTGCCCCGTTTCCTTCTACCAGAAGGTGACCATTCCAAAAGAGTTTTCCAAAAGAGTTTTGGGCCACCTATCATCCTCCATTCTCCTGACATGGCCATACCACTAAACAGCTCGTCTTTCGATCCTTTCCACCACTGTCTCCTCCATATCCATCATCTGCCTCACTTCTTCATTTTTTCTTCTTTCCAACCTGGACACCCTGGCACTGCGTCTTATTCCATCCATCTCCACTGCCAAGATCTTAGTTTTTTGTCCCTCTACCAAAGTCCATCCCTCAGCACCATAAGTCATTATGCTTTCCACAACAGACTTCAAAATCCTCTTCTTCGTGTGGTTTGACATGGTCCTACTCCACAGTACTCCATTCAACATTTTTATGGCTCTTCGTGCTTGTACTAACCTGCTATCTACTTCACATCACTAGGGCTATTAATTAAAGAGTTTGCTGAAGCGGTAACGTTTGAGATTCATATTAGGGAGATCTCGGTGTTGACCGAATAAACCGACATTCTTACCAGTTCCTCAGTCTCCTAGGCAAATGCCAAGTTAGAATTCCATTACCAGAACCCATTTCATCATATTCACCATTTCATAGTAACATTAAAAAAATATAAAACATAAGTAGATGTGATACCATCTTAGATATTAAAGCGTCTAAATAAATTAAATAAAAAACTTTGAATTCGAAATAATTCCAATTGAGTTATGGTTTCCATATAAATCGAACGCTATTTTATTCATGATAATCCTCCTTGTTACTGAAATATGGCAAAGTAAATACATATACAGAGTGTTTCAAAATAAGTATTATAGACTTCTATGGGTTGTAGAGGGGACTTAGTAAAGTTTTGATAAAGAACCCATGTCCGGAAACGTACCATTTCGATGTAAAATAAGTTTGAAGATCGAAACACAATATGCTGATATCGTGTTTCTTGTGTTTCAGAATAAATATTACAGACTTCTAGGGATTGTACTACTCCTGTCGAGCTGGAGGAAGATCTTATTGCATGAATTCTGGCGGCAGCAGAAGTTATTGAGCATATACCAGATCTTGAGGGGCTTGTGTAAGGAAACATGCGTCGCAGGTACACTTTGTTCAACCAACAACAGGGTCGCCACATGGAACCACACTTGTAGTACAACCCCTAGAAGTCTGTAACACTCATTCTGAAACACAAGACACACGATATCAGCCCATTGTGTTTCTATCTTCAAACCTACTTTACATTGAAATGGTGCGTTTCCGAACATGGGTTCCTTATCAAAATGTTATGTACTAAGTCTTCTCTACAACCTCTAGAAGTCTGTAATATTTATTCTGAAACACCCTGTGTGTGTATATATATATATTGTCCACCGCTGTGATCTCAAGGTAGCGTGCTGTCTTGTCACGCAGCGGGCCCGGATTCGATCCCCGGTCGGGACATGCTCCTGGGTGAGTTTTTTCGGGGATTTTCCTCACCACTAAGACAAATGTCAGAAAGCTTAGGGCCCAACGGTCCCCGAAAATCATCCGGCTATCATCATCATCATCATCCTTATCATTATCATCATCATCCTTCACTGGTGTGCAAAACAACGGGAAGCTACCACATCTATAATTCCCTAGTAAAGCTGCAAAGCATAGCATGAAAATGCTATGATTGCAGTGAAAGACCTGCAGAATTACTATGGATGGATATATATAGTGTGGTTCAAAAGTTGCGTGACTTAGGATAACTCAGTTATTAGATACTGAAAAAGGAAAGAGTTTAAATTGTTGGAAATGTGTATATATTAAGCAGTTTTAAATTGTCTGTTTAGTTGTTGCAACTTAAGATACATCAATCAAATTAATTAATTATAGTGATTATCGAGAAATAATAATGAATTTCGTTATCAGTCCGCTTGAAAACACAGAGGAAGTAAAAACTCGGCACTAATACAGTCACAATAGCAAATTTAAACAAATAAATCACTTAGCCTTAGACTGGCATGTGTTGTAATTGCTCCGCTTGTACAATAACGAAGGAAATGTTCGAATTGAATGCTATTCATGTTGATGGAGCACCCAAACACGATTAACTCAGCTCGTGCGCACACTACAGGTGTTATTTCTGCACAGGCACTTCTGACGTTTTCATGTATTTTTCAGCCCTGTTGCTGTACACTATTACTCGCTCAAGTTAAATCTGCACGCGGAAAATATGCGAGAAATGTGCTGTCGATTTTTTCTTTCTTCTCTTACCATATTGCCACTTCCTTCCCCCTGTTGCATTTGCCTGGGAGTGAGCGCTGGCAAATACTGTGCTTTTAAATGATCCGATACCTACAGCAATCGTTGACCAAATGAATAATCCGGCAATATATTATTACAGGGGAACGAGCTGTCCTTCCTTTTGCCTTTCTCATTAGTTCATTACTATGTTGGTAATTCCCATTCCTTATGCTGTGTTGTGAGGCTGGTAATAGAGAAATGACAAACACTGTGATCTAAATGAATTGACACCTTCAGCCAGTCGTCGACCAAATGACTAATTTGACAACCATGTAATGATATTTCACGTGTGTTTAGGGATTCTCCCTTCCATTGAGCAGTAGTTTGGCAACACTAGCGCTAACATACTTCCCCTCTAGCCGTGCAGACTGAACTTGGACGAGTAATAGAATTGAGATGAACAACCCAGAGGGAAAAAAAGAAAGTGGTGTCAAATCTGGGGACCTAGGCGGAAATTATACTGGACTCCTTCGACCGATCCAACCCCTAGACATATCAATGCCAATTCGTGGTATGTCCGCTGTGCAGGCTAGGTGGTAAGTAGCATGCCTGATTCTTGACTAGCGGGCCCGATATCGACACCAGGCAGGGTTGAAATTTTTATTTGTTAAATTAATTTGATTGTAAAATTCTCAATTTCGGGACCAGGAAGGATGGTGATATAGAATTTTTAACCGATAAATTGTGCACCAGTTTTGTGCATTAAATCGCAGATCCTTCCACAATACATAGTTGATAAGGCTTGTGGTACAAGTACTCATGCTAGGAGAGAATACCGGAAATGTAATGACAACCTGGTGGCATTCATTAAAAAATATATATTCCTGAATGTTTATATCGATATGCGTATAATGATTCCTTATCAAATATGAAGACTTGTACTAACACAATGCTTTACTAAGGCCTATATTTTAGCAGAAAAACCTACATTCTATCTGATATCATAGGCGCCAGCTATAGAGGGGGACAAGGGGGCCCGTGTCCCACATGAATTGAATTGTATGGGGGAATTCATAATATGAGATCCCGTTAGGTATTCGTAGTTTTTATTTTATGCCCCTATTTGCAATCTGTTTTAAAAAGAATGATTTTGTAGTCAGTGGAAGTTGCTTCTCACAGCCTGAAATCACTTGTTTCACCCTCAGGTATCCGTAGTGGATATGTGGAGGATAGTTAACAGTTGTGTTAATAGTTCGGAATAAACCCAAAATACGAGTATTTTTATTCTTTTTTTATTATAAATGAAGGGTTCTTATTATGGTCCTTTGCGCCGCGCCGTATGATCTAATAAATACGGCATGTATTATTATTATTATTATTATTATTATTATTATATTATTATTATTATTATTATAATGTATTGTTTAGAGAAACAATTTACATACTTGCCCCCTCGTGGGAAACAAAAAGTCGGTGTCTGTATCTGATATTATAGGCTAATGTGGGCCAACAGGCGGATATATTTGTTTTCCTCTCCGCATATCGAATTTGCCATATATGGCAATAATTTGTCATAAATGAAAGGAAACAGCAAGCAGTTGAATTGAGATTAAATTTACAGTATTTCTCCATAATGTTCACTGCAACCCGAAGTTGATATATAACATAATAATAATAATAATAATAATAATAATAATAATAGCAATAATCTATCTATCTATCTTCGGGGTTTTACAAAGCTGCTGCCGTCTTCCCGTGCCAAACCTCCAAAACCTACGATTTTGGGCATCTTCAATGCTTAGCCCTCTTGCTTACATTAATATCTCCATATTTTCCTTCCATGTTAACTTTGGTCTCCCTCTTTTTTTCTTTCTGGTCGAATGCCATTGATATAGTTGCTTTGGCCATCGCTCATCTTCCATTCTTAAACATGTCCTAACCACTGTAATTCCTTTTCAATTCTTTCAATTATGCTTCTTCTGCTTTCCATTCTATTTCTAATTTCCTTATTTGCGACATGTTCTAATTTTGAGACTTTCTGGCACTTCTGCGTAAATAATCCATTTCTAGAGATATTAGTCTATTCTTGTAGTACTTATTGATTGTGCATACCTCGCTTCCATACATTGCAACAGATTCCACCAATGTTTTACCAATATATTTTTTGTATCTTTCCAAATATGCTTATCCCACCATTAATAATAATAATAATAATAATAATAATAATAACATAATCTACTGTCCTTATACGTTTGACTACAATATTTTCCTGGCCGATTATGGAAATGCATTTCGACTACACTGTATTACTTTAATCCATTATAGTTAAAACGAAAAATTCAGCATTTTATAACTACAGTATTGACAAGGGAACTAATCAACCATTGCATGCCGAAATCTATCTTGAAATTTCTCTCCCCAATAAGTGTTGTGATGTACCAAGGCCGTGTCAAAAAACCTGCTGTTTTTAACTGTAAGGCATAGAAATCGAAACCAGAAACCGGCAAAGGTAGTCCACTGAACGGAGCAGATGTACTACATCCCTGCATGAGTTAAGAGCGTAGTAAAGTGATGCGGGACTCGGCGAGGACGGCAGAGGGTTATCCAGTCTGCCAATAAGGATTTGCATTACTTCCATATAGTTTAAATGATAGATCTTTCGCTGGATTTTAGTATCTTCCAGTTAAAAACGGTAGATATTTTTTGGGCACAGCTTTTGTACAATACAACGCTTCCCTGGAAGAATTTCAAGATAGGTTTAGGCAAGCAATGTCGACACTTCCCTTGTGAGAACACAGTCTTCTAACAAATACGGTAATAAGGAAAAATAAAATTTAAATACCAAGGACCTATTGTAAGAATATTATTTATAAATTACTGATTGACTATGTGTATGTACAGGGTGATTACAAATGATTGGAGCGATTTTCATGATTTTATGGTAGCTGTAGTATTCGACAATATTTTCACGAACTTTTACAGATACATAGAGCAACTTCCCAGGTTTTTTTTGAGATGTTAACAGGTGCTCCATATGCTCCCCCTGGTGATTCTGCAGATATCAAGTCTGTATCAAAGTTCGTCCCATACTCGACGTAACATGTTCCCTATTAATTTGTTCAAAGGCATTGATTATGCGAGCTCGCAGTTCTGGTAAGTCTACTGGTAAAGGAGGCACAAACACTGAATCTTTCACATACCCCCAAACAAAAAAATCGCACGGCGTCAAATCGGGGGAGCGTGGAGGCCATGACAACAATTTCTGATCATTCTCTCCACTGCGACCGATCCATCGGTTTGGCAATCTCATGTTAAAAATTCACGAACATCGTGATGAAGTGTGGTGGAGCACCATCCTGCTGGCAGATGAAGGTCTCACTGTCGATCGTTCAGCTGCGGCATGAGCCAATTTTCCAGCATGTCCAGGTACACGTGTCCTGTAACGTTCTGCTCGCAGAAAAAAAAGGAAGGCCATAAACTTTGAACTGAGAACCCGCCACAGAACACACTAAACGTTTTGGGGAGTCGCGAATGTTGCTGCACAATAACGCGGGTGATTTTTCCCTTTCCTGTGCCCCATATTCGCACATGGTGTTTGTTTTCCTTTGCCATTCACACAAGAATGTTGCTTTCGTCAATGAAGACAATTTTCCTTACTACAAGACCATCCTCACATTTCCATACACTACTGCTGCATTTGTGTACAAAATTCAAACCGACTCAACTTTGTCAATGGGCGTAAGGGCTTGTAGAAATTGTCAAGTGGTAGGTTTATTAATGCTTCAGCATCCTTTTTCCGCAAGATCGTTCCAAACGGTCGGTTGTGGAATTTTCAGCTTCTTCTGCTTCGCTTTTTCGTGTTTATTTCTATTTTCTGTGGGCTACGTACGTGTGAAACTCATCCGCAACCTCTCATCCTTTTCTTCACTCCCTGAAGTACAGACCCGTTGATTTCCTTTTACAGAGGCATCCTGTAGCTTTAAATTGCGCATAACCATCGCCGAATGGAGTTTGGCACTCGGTGCATCTTTCTCGAACTCATTCTTCGTTCCTGAAGTGGCGTTGCACAGTTATCCACAGATTGAGTTGAATGAAATTCACGCACAGCATATGCTTTCCCGTCTCCCTGTCTCCATCTTTGAAACTGCTGCGCATCTCTCGGTTTAAAAGCTGAAACACGTCTGCGAGAGAAAACAACACAAAACCTATGATATAATGGCGTTTTTTTATACATAAACTTTACAAAGTTCTGTTAAGATATGTCAAATAAGATCGCTAACAATAAAATCATGAAATCGCTCCAATCATTGTAATCACCGTGTATTTAACAAATTTATAAAAAAAAGGCTTAACAATAATAAGCATTTAAAGAAAGTGTCATATGAAGCAACACTATTCTTTGAATCGATTTTTCTACTATTTTTTTCGGTCTTTTATAGATTAATCTTTAATCACTTTGCTTCAGGTCCTATTTCAGAATTGATTTTAAAAACCTAAATTTGAACATAAAATCTAATACTTAATACCAAACTATTTATACATTATGTGCATTTTACATTAAATTTAGCTTTAAGGACTCTCCTGGCACTTCATTATAATTTTTATCACCCATCATATTATCAGGGTAACGTAACTCAGCCTTTCATGCACCAAACCTTAGAAATGGATTACAATTCAGCCAATGGCAGGAGAAAACTCTGAAATATCGTAAGGCAAACCGGGGTGCCATTGTTCAAAAAAGAAATTAATGTGAATTTATCATGTACAATTTGATTTACAATATACACATGGTGTAAAAGTAAGCAAGGAAAATAAGTTTAAATGCTTACAGAATGGCCTTACACAAGAAAGTATTGAGAGATATGGAATCAGTAACTCTGGCAAAGAAAATGGCCGAAATTATAAGGAACGTAAAGAAGTAAATTGGATACTAATAAATCAATTTGGAAGTAAATTGTGGAAGTAATTTGCACTAGATTAATTTTAAATGTAATGTTAGGAACCCTGTTAACCTGACTTTTAATAACACTGGCCAACAAAATTTGAACTTTCTTATGTTACAAGGGAGAAAATGAGTGTTTCTAACTTACTTTTTTGTGCTGATTTCAAATCTTTTTACGGAACTTTTCCATCACCCAGGGTTTTCGAGTAATCACATGAAAAACATTTTTCGTGTCTATACATTACAATTTATTATATCTTAGCTGAAATTATATTTGCTCACCCAAAATGTATGTGAATTGGATTTTCGGCTGTACTTCGCTTTAGGAATATCCCTCTTCAGTGTCCAGCAGTAGTCTGCTAACATATTTGGACACCATTTACCCTGATAGCGCCTTTCCATTTCCGCGATGTCCTGGTGGAAGCGTTCCCCGTGTTCGTCGCTCACAGCCCCTAGATGTTCAGGGAAGAATCAAGATGGGAGTGCAGAAAGTGAATTTTCAAAGACATATTACATCCCATTATCTGTTAGTTCTCAATCATCTCATTGACAAGTTCTCTGTAGTTATCAGACCTGAAGTTCCCCAGAAAATTTGAGACAACATTTTTGAAAGATTGCCATGCAGCTGCTTCTTGCATATTTAACTTGTTCTGAAACTGCGTATCTTTCATCAGTCTCCTTTATTTGAGGGCCAACAAATATCCCTTCTTTCAATTTAGCTTCACTGATCCTTGGAAATTTATTTTTGAGGAAGAGAAATGCACTGCCATCACGATCCATTGCTTTCACAAAATTTTTAATCAAGCCTAGTTTAATATGTAGTGGAGGCAATAAGATTTTTTCAGAACGTACAAGTGGTTGGTGAAGAACATTTTCTTGTCCTGGATTAAGTGACTCTCTCTTTGGCCAGTTCTTTTTAATATAATGATTACTTCTATCTCTGCTATTCCACTTGCACAAGAAGCAGCAAAATTTAGTATAGCCAAGCTGTAACCCAAGTAAGATGGCTATAACTTTCAAATCCCCACATATCTGCCAAGAAAAATTGTCATACTTTATAGCGGATAGTAAGAGCTTCATATTCTCGTAATTTTCCTTCATACCAACTGCATGGGCTAAAGGAATGGATGGATATATGTTTCCATTATGTAGTAACACTCCTTTCAAACTTGTTTTCGAGGAGTCTATGAATAAATGCCAATCCTCAGATTTATGCTCAACACCCAGTGACTGGAACAAATTCTCAACATCATTGCAGAAAACTAGGTCCTTCTCTTTAGAAAAGAAATCCTCAAATTCCTTTTGGCGATTGCGGAAAAAAGTTACTTTGGTGTCATCCTGCAGTAGCTTCCATCCTTTCAATCTTGAAGCAAGTAATTCTGCCTTGCTTTTACTTAAACCAAGATCCCGAACCAAATCATTTAAATCCTCCTGTGTTAGAAAGTGAGTTTCATTTATAGCATCATCTTCCGCAAAATCTGAATCATTCTGTAAATCCTGAACATCAGAAAGTTCTTCAATCATTGTTATGTGATCTGGTGGAATTGGTATGGGTAAACCTGGCCCATGAAGTACCGGTCGAATTGCTGAATCTAACATTGGATATTTAACGGTGTGTCTTGACTTGGAAGTTATTCCAGATATATTTGTCAAGCAGAAGTAGCAGTCTGTCAAATGATCCTTAGGTTCGCGCCATATCATTGGGACTGCGAAAGGCATATGACGGGATCCTTTCAACCAGCCAGTTAATAGTGTTACACATTGGGTACAACAGATTTCCGGGGCCCATATCTTGTTCTGGTCTATTTTGTTGTTAAAATAACAGTGATAAGCTCTTCTTATTAGTGGAGTAAACTTTCGCTTCTGCGCTTTGAAAGTGAGCTCACCACACACGAAACAGAAGTTGTTTCTATCGTTAACACACTTTCGAGACATATTTCTTATACAAATAACAATTTTACTCTTCTCTTTACAATACACTACAATACAATACACTACTTAGTCTTTACAATACACTTCTATCACAATTCACTTGACTACGGAAGTGAGCACAGAATTAGCTTCTTTCTTTTAAGAAAGCTTCTATTCAACTGCGAACTTAAAACATACAATCACAGTTTTGTAGGAGAATGTCATTGTTGTAAGTTATGAATTCAAGGCAACAATCGCAAAAACATTATAAGTTCCATTGTTGGCACAATGAAATTAAATATAAATGTAAAATAATCATTCTAATCATCATGATATATACCAAAAATGCTAATAAATAGGAAAATAATTATTTTCAAAATTTCAAAAAAATGGTGGGCGATGGAAAATTTCTGACTTCATTTTTAGAATCAGCAGATGAAAATACATAAGAATCACCCCAAAATCTTTTATGTAACAAAATCACTGTGTTGACCAGTGGTAATTAGTTAACAATATTTTCAAATTTTGGTGTCTTCAATATCCTTCAGATTGTGATTAATCACCACAAGATTAATTCTCAATCTTATGAATATTAAAGAAAACTAAAATTATCAAAAATCAAATTTCCTAGAGACTCTAATAAGATTTTATGGTAAATTTCTTTAGTATATCATACAGTGTGATACTTTACTTACTTATACCCTCATTAACAAGTAATTTCACTTCAACAGTCTGTTTAATTCTTCTACCATACTTCTTGTGTAAGGTCGCTCAGTAAGCAGATAAAATGTTATGGTATAATTAATTTACTCCCCTGCACACACGAATATACTCATAATACGTATGTGTGAATGTAAATTATGATTATTTATAATAATACGGCAATTAATCAATGGTAGTATTACTACACATATATGAATTATTAACAGATTTTGTGTAACCTTGGTTAAGGCAATATGCTAAAGCCGGAAGGTATGAGTTTCGATTCCCGATAGGGTCAGAATTTTTAAATTGGGTTGAACCTTATAGCAAGCATCAGGCCCTGAGGTCGATTTGTAGTTATGGAAATGGAAAAAAAGTGCTAGACTGTGATAAGGGAATAAAGGCGCGCGGAGTGCTGATATTTTGTCCTGATTGTCTAGAAAATTGGAGGCTTCATCTCCTGCACTCCTGTGTGGGAGCACTTTACCTTTATATGTAATAAGAATGGAAAGTAATGAAATTGTTTCGTATCATATCAATTCTAAATAATCAACTGCAAAAACTATTAAAAATTATTTCTGTATAACGGTTGTTAACTGCAACCAACCGTTATTTCAAATCATCTTGTATTTGGCGTGCATTACCAAATTCGTTTTCTACAAAATGAGCTGTAAGCCTAACCACTAGGACTTCATCAATATTTATAAATCGATTGCAACATTCATTTTATCCGGTTCTTCTGCGTTATTAAAACTACAGAATTTATTCTCGTAATTTCTCTCTCTTTCCTGCATTTCTAAGTGTGAATTGAGGATGGGTAAATTTGGTAAAGGCGGAAAAGTAGATTATTAGAAATCTAAACAAAGCATATGCCTATTATTAGAACGAAAAAAAAGGTAAAATAAAACAGATGAAATCAGGTGATAAATAATTTAGTAAGAATTCAAAAACTATTTAAATCAGATTATGAAAATCGTGGCGCCCAGAACAACAATGGCATAAAACCACATATTTCTCTATAATGAGATTCTACAGAAAGTCCAGCAGTCGGGAAAATCTTGAAACTCAGGAATAAGTCTGGAATTTGAAAGTAGCCGGGTAAACAGGAAATAGACGGGAATTCGTAAAAACAGTGTGCATCTATCTTGTAATCAAATTAAAAAAAAATCGCAATTGTTTAAACCGCATTCTAGAAATAAGTAGCAGATATTGGAATATTTCTTAGGAAGAAATGTTTTTAAGATACTATACTATACGTTTGGTGGAGAACAAGTGGCAGCCACTAAATAAAATGCCAACTCCTTGCCAAACAACAATATTCGCATTACAAAATAACGCTTTTAGTTTTAGCAACACGTAGTTCAATAATCCAGATCAATTCGGACTCAATGCACTCAGCTTACAAACAACTTATTAAACGCACACATTTTAACGTAACTCTCGGCAAGTTCATGTTCAGATAATATTTTTTTTAATTAGTTTGCTATTCTTATATAAGATCATACTATAAAAATAAATTAAAAGGTTTTTATTACTTACACAATATTTACTAAAATTAAATTAATTTAGCACTAAAGAACTCGGTAATTATTCTTTGATGCCATAAAAAAACCGGCAAATAGTCGGGAATTTCATATTTGTAATTTGCTGGACAACCCTGTTCTAGCATTTATTCATAGGGCCTACTCCTGATTTATGTATAAAGTACCAGATGGTAAACCAACTATAAAAACACATTTATTATATGGCACAGCGGAACGTTTATCGGAACTTTTATCTCCAGTCATAGCAGCACTGTTGCTGCGTCACACGGACGTAGATACTAACCATGTATAGTCAGGAACAAATAGCAAATGAAGAACTTGTCCAACTTACTTAGTGTAATAGCTGCTCCACACAGACTAACATGAAGCGAGTGTACGCGGAATGACACGGAATTAATTCAAAAATAATTTACAAACGAAGCAGGTCAATGTTCCGCTGTATCGGATAGTGCCTACAGTGACAGCATGAATATATTTATTTACACTGGTAATTTTACGCTGATCTAATATTCAATCCAGTGTCTACTGATAAAAAAATATGGTTTCCCCATGTGTACCTAACATCTCATAAGCTTATTGCAATGCCAAGATATTAACAATTTACAAAAAAGTAAAAGCAAGAACTATATTAGCAAATTAATATTTTCTTCTTTTTCTTTTTACTTAAAAGCATGCAGCTTCTTAGATCCACTCAATTTTAAGTCATTGTGTCCTTCTATCTAGTCTTTGATCAACCTCCATTTCTCCTTTCTTTCGATATCCATTTGTTTGTTCCCTTCGCTGTCTTGTATTTTTGTGTGCTCGAGGTGTTCATTCCATTTTGTGTTCCGATTAATTATCCAACTGCTGATAGGTTCTAATATACATTCTTACCTTATATTTTCAGTTTTCACTTTGTCTCTTGTTGTCTTGTTTTGAGCTTTATTTTTCTAAAATGTCATCTCAGTAGTTTCATTGATTTGTTTGGTTCCCTGTATTATAGATCTACATTCACAGCCATAGACCAGCAATCATCTTACAACAGATTTATAGATCCTAGTTTTAGTTTACTTCCGTAAATTATTGTTTCATATAATCTTGTTTAAAACAACCATCAGTTTCACTCGTCATGTTTGCGTGATAGATTTCCAGATCTCAGAAGAAAGATCAGAATAAAAGAGGTACCTACCGATCGAAGAAGATAGGCTAATAACCTATTGCCGATTCCGATTGAGGGTCTTTCCACTTTTCAGCGGTTGCCCTTTTACCAGCCAGCTGCTGGCCCTTCACATCCACATGTGTCAATCACAGAGGTAGATGATCAACAACCAGTGTAGGGGTGACATGTGGTTAGCATGTCGAGTCCCCCAGCCGTTATAGCTTGGTTCCTCAACCTGGAGCCGCTACTTATTGTAGCTACCCAATTGCCTCACGATGCTGGGTGGGCACCGGTCCCATACTGGCCGAAATACCATGAGAAAATGTCTTCCCCCATGGAGAATCGAACCAGTGCAAGTCCCGTAGCTCTGCGCCAAGGCTTCCTACCTTAACCGCTCGGCTACGGCGCGGGGCCTATTGCCAAGATGTAAAAATAAAATTACCGACTCAGAGAACCATTCAAAGAAAAGTTTAATGTCATAAAATTCAGATTTTCTGTTAATTTGGCTTCAGGACTTTTAATGTATTATGGAAATCATCCATCTAATGTAATTCTGTCCGAGAGCAGTCTTTCACTGCAATCATAGCATTTCCATGCTATGCTTTGCAGCTTTACTAGGGAATTGTAGGTGTGGTAGCTTCCCGTTGATTTCCACACCGGTGAAGGATAATGAAGAAATGATGATAATGATAAGGATGATGATGACCATATGATTTCGGGGACCATTTCGGCCTTAAAGTTTTCATGACATTTGTCTTATAGGTGAGGAAAAAACCCCGATTAAAAACCTCACCCAGAAAAACTGTCCCGACCGGGGATCGAACCCTGGCCCGCTGCGTGACAAGGCAGCACGCTACCTCGAGACCACAGCGGTGGACCTTATGGAAATAGCCTAAGTAAATAACGATTGAATTAATAAAAATAGAAAGTAATAATAATTAAATTAAAAAAATCGTTGGTACGAAGGGTCCCAAGAGTTAAAGCTGAATGAAATTAGTATTTTATTTGAAGAAGCTATCTAACGAGCCAGTAATTAGCATTGCAAACTCAAATACAGATGTCAAAATGCCACAAAATACATTCAGAGGCCTCTTATTTCTGACTTAATATTATTTTAAACCAAGTGCAAGCAATGTTCAAGAATTATGCACTCTAAAAATCAATTGATCCCGGCCACGTTTGAACCCGCGAATCTTGGAAATGGAGGTGAGCATGGTAACACTAGTTAACAAGGTCCGGCTGCACTACAGTAGTTGTTTTCAAGCCTATCAGACGACAATACAGAAATTACCCATGTGATTAGCATGACGCAGTCCCTTGGCCTTTATTTTTTTAAACCGGATTTTCACTACTTCTCATATTTAGAAGGTAGGCCTACTCATTTGTCCTACGAGACTGAGAGGACGCCGTAAGTAACTCAAACCCCCTGAATGCTAGCCAAATATGCTAATGTTACACCAAAGCAACTATTATTGTTAAGTATATTTATGATAAACTGGTAAAACTCTATTCTGTTATAAAAAGTTATGCCCATAATTGAACTTTTTTAATGGCCATTTGGTACAAAATGACATGTCGAAGATGGAACACGTTTGCTGAAATGCCTACATGATATTAATTACTTAACGAAGTTCTTTAAATAGAAATCCATTTTAGTTGATGACTCAAATATTAGATACTTATTTTAATAATATTATTTTAACATTTTACTTCATAACCTCAACAGTGATTTAAAACGAACTTTAGAAGTATTGGTTTAATAGCTAACTCATTGCCTTCGCAATACAAATCTGCTCGTGAAAGAGCCAGCAAATGCTTCACAGAGGCCTAGTATTTAAAATTGTTTCTTTTACGTGTCAGTAATCTAGACCAATGATTTAATTCCCTGCCGAGGGAAGTCATGCGGAGGATTTTTATTTCCTTAAAAACCATGGACTTCGGCCGGGTTTGAACCCGAAAACCCCCGTAACTAGAGACAAGCATGGTAACCATTACCATTAAAAATGTAATACCCTCTACCAACTCGTAATGGGAAAGAGACGAGTCCATTGTAACTCCTCTTAATACTGAAGAAAATTGTCTATGATAGGCCTATAGCCGGTATTCCAAGCTGGAACCCTTTTGATACTTCAGGCTATAATAGAAGTAATCATTATAAAAATTCAATTCTATTTCAGAAAATGTTCATAACATAATATGCCAGTACAGTGTGTGTATATGACTACTGTATTTTGTGAATGGTCCTTGCAAATTACATGTTAATTAAACACTAAGACACATTTTAATTAGTTATAACTTCCGTGACTTTTAAAATATCCTATAGATAATAATGCACTTAATAATGAAGGTCAGTAAAGCCGTAAAAGACAGAGTGACGTGCACAATGCACATATTATGTAGACCATAACATTGGCAAGTGTACGGAACGCAGATGTTACCTTGAAAGTGATTGTGTATACTGTATAGTGTCTTTAATATGGAGCTTCTTGTTATGTTCCGCCCTCGCAATGGATATAGTTATGTTTTGACGTCACCGAACACCCACCTCCAAGCGTCCACCCATTCATTCCAATCCCATCACCCACGTACTGATTTTCACACTACTGTAATCGACCCAAGACTCCGTAGTAAAAACGTTAATTACTGCTGGAATATGTGTAATGATAATATTAAAGCAGAAAGTACATATGCAAGTGAATGAGAGAAGGATAGAGAGAGAGAGATAGAGAGAGAGAGAGAGAGAGAGAGAATGTGTTGTGTGTGTGTGTGTGTGTCTGTGTGTAAAAAATGTAAGTCTATTTAATGTATGAAATATTTGATAATAGGCCTATAAAAATCACACACGCGCGCGTGCACACACACACACCTATAAATATATTATATATTATATATATATATATATATATATTATATATATGTGTGGTGTGTGTGTTATATATATATATATATATATATATATATCCATCCATAGTAATTCATTCTGCCCGGGTTCAGATCTTTCACTGCAATCATAGCATTTTTATGCTATGGCTTTGCAAGCTTTACTAGGGAATTATAGGTGTGGTTAGCTTCCCGATGCTTTCCACACAGGTGAAGGATGATGATGAAAATGATAAGGACGATGATGATGATGGCCAGATGATTTTCCTGGGACTGTTGGGTCATAAGCTTCCTGACCTCGAAAAAAAACCTCACTTGGGAATAGAGCCCCGGGCCCTCTGCGTGACCAAGGCAGCACCGCTACCCTCGAGGCCACAGCGGTGGACACACACACACACACACGCATATATATATATATATATATATAATATATATATATATTCATAGTAAATTCTGCCCGAAGGCAGGTCCTTCACTTGCAATCATAGCATTTTCATGCTATGCTTGCAGCAGCTTTACTAGGGAATTGTAGGTGTGGTAGCTTTCCCGTTTGCTTTCCACACCGTGAAGGATGATGATGATAATGATGATGGCCATATGATTTCGGGGACCGTTTTGGGCCTTAAAGTTTTCCTGACGTTTTGTCTTACAGGTGAGAGGAAAAACCTCGATAAAAACCTCACCACGAGACACTGCCCCGATCGGTGAAACGAACCCGGGCCCGCTGCGTGACCAAGGCAGCACGCTAACCTCGAGACCACAGCGGTGGATATATATATAAATAATGTCAATCAAAATTACTATTACACTTTTTGGGATACTAATAGGTAAAATTTGATGACGAACCTATGTCCGTAAACGTACTGTTTCAGCCCTTTAAAGGTTATATATATATATATATATATATATATATATATATCAGTTTATCACATATACTCCTTTACTTAGGTCAGTGAGTCATATATTTGTCCATTTCATCAGTCTACCCTTCCTCAAACATTCAGGCGAGATTTCGTCGAATGACGAAAAGGATGTTGCAACCATTTTTGTTCAAGTATGTTCAGTAGCATATATTCCGATAACCCCACCAGTACTATAGGAAATCGTATATCAGAAGACACATTATCTTGGGTAACTTCAGACATTGCCATTTTTCACTGTGGACTAAAATACAGGAAGCAGGGAATTGAAATCTTGTTCCACGTCATTATTGAACAGAATGGTGTATTTCAATGGTCGAGTTCATCATCTAAACTGTCTCTACTTAGCTTCTTCTACAACCCCAGAAGTGTGTAAAAGAAATTTCAAACCATACCGTGTATGTCGAGCACGGTAAAACAGACACATTATTTACTATTGCACACTATACTTTGCTGCTCACAAGAACTATGGCTGTGCGATAGGTCTATATGTAGGTTAATATTGCCGCGTATCTAGGGTTCAGAGGAGAGAGAGAGAGAGAGAGAGAGAGAGAGAGAGGAGAGAGAGAGAGAGAGAGAGAGAGAGAGAATTTACACAAGTTTGTATTCTGGCATTAAAATTATCACCATCCTCTCCGTTATGTCATCAATATGTTGCCAACTCTCCATACTCGTATAGGCCTAAAAAACCTACTTGAATCTTTACGAAGGACTACTTAACTCATGGCCAAATGGGAGTCAATGACCCAATCACAATTCAATGATTTTTTTTATTTACAACAATCACAGTCGTGTTTTTCGCCTCGAATTTATCACCCGAAGTTTATCATATTTAAGAAAGCTCCTCCTTTTTAACATTCTGAATAGGTCATACCATTTATTTGGCAGTGACTGACTCTTGTGAGAAGATACGGCTACCTCCAATGTATCCACAGTTGCAGTGAATGTCAGCAGATATCGCATACGGGAGATAATATAAAAACATTTAAGCAATTCAATTCGATATACCACTAAAGAAAAACCACTGTTGGCACTTTCATTAAATTATTTTCCAGTACATGATGAGTTGCAGAAAAATATAATTGACCATATTTGCATCATTAGTACATAATTTCTGAATTAATTAATACCTATAAGTTGGTTATAAATTTCTCCACTGTTATTGCACTTCCTTACAACATTGGCGATCCTTTGGCAATAAATAATAGTATGGTCCTGATTGCAGTGATGAACAAACGAGAAGCAAATGAAGCGTAACCAATCATTTCTCATTTGAGTTTTCAAATCTCGCCGTTTTACATTAAATATATTGAATATTTTAAATAACTATCGTTTAATAATAATTTGTGATTAAACAGTTTAATATGTAATTCTTAAATATCCTAACAATGCCACTCTTGATACCCCAAATTCTCTAGATAAATCCACTCCTCTCTCTCGTGAGTCGTGAATTTATCGATAATTTGGAAATCACTCGTGGCATTACTTATGATAACTTATACATTGAAAAAACATAAGCATAAAAAACATAATTAGTTACCAACCGAATGAGCAGAACGCATGCTAAAGTAGTGTCATCTTAATTAAGTAGTCGGACAATATACATATATATTTAATATATATATATATAATAAAATAAATGTATAATAAAAAAGAGCAATATATAAAATAATAAATAATTCTACAATATTAATTTATAATAATATTTTTAATATTGATGTTGAAACTGATATTACAGAATTTTATGGAATATGTTTATGTTAATCCAGGTTCGTAATATGTACTATGCGATTTATCCCCATTTTGAACGTAAATCTTTAATCAGTAAAAAAAAACGTTACTGCAGATTTAACAAAGCCTAGATGTTTCCCACAGAATAATTCAATGTGTTGGCATGTCTATACCAGACATTTGTGAACCCCCTTAAAAAGATACATGTAAAGGTAATAATGAGAGATATAGTCTTTATTATACTGCCAAAAATCGCAAGAACGTCCGTCACGCAGGTACTACACAATGAAGCGAATTCCTCAGTAAGTCAAATTTATGGTATGTTTTCGTTAGTTTAGGAAACGTATATTTATTTCGACTAATTAACTCATACCCCAAATGCAGTCAATGACCAATCACATTTCACTGAATTTTGATTTACAACCAATCACAGTCGTTTTTCACCTCGATTTTATCACTTTCATTTTATCGCTTCCATCTTATGTGGTTTCCAGATTGTTATATAGTGCACGAATGTAAACAGATTCTGCTTGCGAGACATAATAGAAAAACATCTGTAGCAATTATGATGATCTTAAAGAAGATTTTTGGGTTGTAGGCCGTGGTCGTGAGGCTTGTAGTTCCCCGATGTTTCGCCAGAGACCGTTTGGCATCCTCAAGGGTTGTCTTGAGACTGGCGAGCTTTGAGGATGCCAAACGCAGTCTCTGGCGAAACATCGGGGAACTACAAGCCTCACGACCACGGCCTACAGCCAGAAAATCTTCTTCAAGATCATCATAGCAACTCCGGCCGCGAAAGTCTACGTCAATTCATTTGTAGCAATTGATTATACCACAAAAAAAGAAACCACAGTTTGCACTTTCTTAAACATATTTTTCTGCAACGTTAATTCCTGGAAAATAATATAACTGACATATTTACATCATAGGACATCAGAAATTAATTAATAACCTGTAATGATTGTGTTGTTTCATTTTTTTTCTCCACTAGGGTGCATTATTACAATATTTCGATTCTATTTGGCGATAAATATGATCTGGTTGCAGTGATGAACAAACGAAACATAATGTTTCTCGTTTGTTTACAAACATCGCCGTTTACATTAAATATATAAATATTTTAAAATAACTATATTTTAAATAATTATTTGTGAGTAAACAACGCGAGAAAACAAACATGGCGGCCGATAGACCGATTTTTAAATGTCGGCTTACAGATAAACCCCCACTTCTACTGTTATTTCAATAGCTTCTTCTCTTCTTCCTTTCCAGGATTAGGTCTCAAGTCCATCGTTTCCTCGGCCGTCCCAAAGATCTTTTTTCCATGTGGTTTGTAGGAATTGATCTTTTTGGGTAATCTTGTATTGTCCATTCTGTCTAAAAATGTTCTTTCAATAGCATATATCGAATTTCACTGCACTAAATCCAAAAATACACGCCCGCCAGAGTGATTTTTTTAATTTTCGCTTCAAGTTAATTCACACTTCCTGTGTTCCGATTTTGCTGGTTAACGAACTAGAACTTACTTTTCTTCTTAATTGATTCAGATATGCCGAGTTTGTTCGAGAGAAAAATTCGGCCCCTAGCACACATACACACATACACACATACACATACATGTGTGTGTCATGATCATTTTCGGTGTCTTACAACGTGAGATCGATGTTTTCTTAAAAAAATTCAAAAATATTTGTATGGATTCATTCCTTCGTTAGAAGAAATGACCGTGAGGGAATTCCAATGAGTCATATTTTCCTCTGATGAGGAAATGGCGCAATTATAGATATTTGACACACAGGTATTGTTAAATTGAGGAAAGTATTTCTACCTTCGATATCATTTACGAAATTCCTTAACTCCCTGTATAAGAGAAGAAATTTAATAATCATAGTGGATGATAAAATATTTTCAAAATATGAATCAAGTGTAATAATCAAATGGTTGTGAATCGTGTAAAGTTAATATTCTTCAGACGAAAATACTACTTAGCGTTTACTTTCTGATATTTCCTCATTTTTCATCTTGTTACATTCTTACTCATGCATCAGTTATGTCTTGTTGCTTTCTCCAGATCCATTATGCATTGTTAATGCTCCTTGGTAATCTTATTGCAGGGGATAGAGTGTTGCTAGGTAAACTACGTATGTTGTCAGCGACATAATCCTCACTTAGATGATCACAAGATTCGCATCGTCGAATCTTATGGTCATATGAGACTTAAATATAAGTCTGATATGAAACAAGTAAAATTAAAAAAAAAAAGCTCATAGTGTAATAGAATAAGCAAGATAGGGCCTATATTATTTATAAGTGGTACATTTATCTCCTTGCTTTTTTTTATAATTCTCAATATTAAACAATATCTTGAAAATGATATAATAAAATATCTTCATTCCACTCCATTAACTAAGTTAAACACTCTCACTTTATAAGTTATTTTTACATTCCAACGCCCCCACCCAGTCATTAAGGTGCCACGACCTGTCGGGAGAGGGAATTTAGAATATGGATCACAAATATACTTTTTGACCACACGAGGACATGGAGGGTCATCCATAATGAGTGATCAGCTATACTGCCAAGGCCTCCTCCGACACAATACCAACACTAAAATTATCTTAATCGAAAGGCTCAATTCTTCACGAAATATATTTTTTGTCTTCCTCGCCATCCCCCCCACATGAGGCGTCCAAGCCCCCCCCCCACTAGGACGCAACTGAATAGCCTATATATATATATATAGATCATATATATATATATATATATATAGATAGAGAAGAGAGGAGAGAGAGAGACGAGAGTTGTCTTAAAAAATTAAAAATTGGCTACCTCTAGAACTATATATTTGAAGTAAACTCACCACACATGCAACCAAATATATTCGAATAACTTTTTACAACTACGCCTTTACTCTTCATGCTTTGACTCTTCATATTATATCACAAAAACAACATATAGATAGAATTTCTTGTCCTTGATTACTATGGATACTCTCTCTTCTTCTTATCTTCCAAGATGTCCCAATAAACAACAATTCAGATATATGTTGGTATATGCATGCTTACTAAAGGTTCTCAGAAACCAAATGTGATGGACAAAATTTGATTACTTATTCGTAATCAGAATATCAGACTTAGAAATAATCAACATTTTTGTTGTCAGCACTAAAATGCGTGATGAGTAGTATAATTATTCAAAACCATCATTCAAATTTTCAGAAATATCCGCTAATAAAAATGCATCAAAATTTAAATAAATTGGTCAATCAGATTTCAAAACATGTAATTAAATAAAAAGTGCGATTTGAGGTTAACACGGCTGGTAAAGTCTTAAATAACATCAATACGATATAAAATATAGTACAATTAAAAATTAGAAATTTTTATGGCATCTGCTTAAGATATTATTTACTGGCACGCTATTTAAACATATTCGGAACATATTAGCACTAACTTCATAAATCTTCGACCATTCCAATCAACTTGACTAGAACACCCCAACTCATGTATTGCTGAATTTGCAATCTTGTGACAATCCAGCATTAGTTTCTGGACCCCTCGTTGGCGATGGGAAGAATGGGATGTTACAAATAAAAGATGTGTCCGCAATGTCATGTCACCCTCCCCTCAAGTTGTCACTGATTTGTGCAGTCTTTCAGTTATTTAGCATACACCTGCTCCTATCTCTACTTACCCCTGCTTGTATATGTCGATTCAGGGTTTAATTTATTAAAATGAACATTTGTACATTTAGCTACACCGTTTCTGATAAAAGAATCGGGTCTATAAGGGTTTGTGTAAATTATATATCCAAGAGATGTATTTAGTTCAAGTTATTTTTTGATGTCGTGCAAACTATAAGTTATTACATGAAAATACAGCAGAGTCCATTGTTAAATATGACCAATTTCATCATCATCATAGTCCATTCACGAATTTAGACCATTTGTTGATGTGCTGTTCGGCCTCAAGATAAACACCATCCACAAGTATTTTGAGTGGACGTCTTGGTCTTCTTCTTCCAGCAGGTTAATAGCTTAACATTTGTTTGCGTATCCTGTGATATTCCAATCCATGAATATGTTGCATCCATCATGACTTATAATCAGAAATTTTGTTTTCTAAAGGTTCCATGTGTAATTCTTCTAAAATATCTTCATTTTTTATTATCGAGTAATGTTTATCATGCAGTCCTCCGAAAGTATCTCATTTCAGCAGATCTTAGTCTCTGTATATCCTTCTGTTTCAATGTCCATACTTCGCTACCAACAAAAAAAAAAGTTGGAAGAGAAAGTGTTTTATACACTTTTAGTCTTGAATGTTTTTAGACTAACTGTGACTTGAAGATGGAATTTATTAACTCTAAAACCCTCAAAAATTTTGATATTTTTGTATTTACATCCTTTTCTTCTTCATATGAGATATTGCATCCTAGATATGTAAAATTATTCATCTGCTCCAAAATTTTATCATCAAGTACAATTTTACTTCTGGCAGGATCTGCCACCTTGAAATGTATAATTTTTGTATTCTGTGTAGATATCTTCAATCAATATTCTTCTGTAATTTTGTTAAATCCATACAGACCTTTCTGATTTTGCAATTATTATTTGGCCATCTGCACACAATTATGACCAATTTAATTATCTGAAAGACATAAAATTATAAGTTTAAATTATCTTATGTTTTGGGAACCTCTCCAAAAACAAATTGAAACGTGATTTTTGAGACCCCATAGGCAGAATGCAGGTTTACCTTGTGACTTCACAAAAAATCAAACTTACTTGTAAAGGAAGAAAAATATGTTATATGCACTTTCCCAAATATTGTTGTTGCCTGCATTATGAGGCAGACTCGCAGGACTCGATACCTGTAATATGTTTATGTTGTTATACATTTTTACAAAATTACAAGATTCTTACAGCACCGACCTGATACCTTGATATAGTCCCATAGGAAACTAAGTACCACCAAATGTATTAGCTAGCGTTATTTTTAAAAATGAGTGTTTTTCAAACGTATTTATCATAAGTAATGCCACGAGTGATTTCCAAATTATCGATAAATTCACGACTCACGAAGTGAGGAGTAAATTATCTAGAGAATTTGGAAATCAAGAGTGGCATTTGTTAGGACTATTTAACGAATAAATTAAGCTGTTTACTCACAAATCATTATTTAACTATAGATATTTTAAAATATTTATATATTTAATGTAAACGGCGATGTTTGAAAACAAATGAGAAACGATAGGTACGCTTCTACTGCTTCTTTTGTTTATCACTGCAACCAGATCATACTATTTATTGCCAAAGGAACGCAATATTGTAAGAATGCTCTCTAGTGGAGAAAAAATGAAACACATCAATCTGTATATTAATTCATTTTTGATGTCGTATGATGTAAATATGACAATTATATTTTTCTCGATTATTACCTGGGAAAAATACATTTAAGAAAGTGCAAACAGTGTTTCTTTTTTTGGTGGTATAATCAATTGCTACAAATGTTGACATGTAAGCACTATTATATACAATCTGGTAGCCGTATTTGTTATAGGCTCAGTCACTGCAAAATAACGGTCAGACCTGTTCAGAATATTAAAAAGGAGGAGCTTTGTTTAATATATGATAATCCTAACACTGATAAATATTTCGTGAAACACGACTCTGATTGGTTGTAAAACAGAAATCATTGAAACGTGATTGGTCATTGACTCCCATTTGGGGCATGAGTTAAATAGTCATTCAAGTATCATGGCTCTAAAAAAATGCAAACTAATAGTCTCAAAACTCAGGCATATTAAGGTCATAACTCTCTATCAACTATATTAATATCCCAAATTATCATGCATATAGAAAACATTATTACCTATAATACAAAGAGGAACATATTGGTGTCCTGCCCGATGGTTTTATGCCTCATTACACCCAAGAGTATTTAATAAGAGCACTTAAGATTAACATTGGTTTTGGGAATTATTATAGTCAAACGGCTATAAGCCACATCGATCATTTCATATGGGAACATACAGGGGAATGAACACCAGGTGTGTGTACATTGTTATACAAACAGCATATGTGGTTCAATGCACAAATATCGTATAGGGTCGTGAAATCTATCTCTCACCCATATTGGTAACTCTTTCACTATTGATCACACAATAAGATACATTTAAATTGTTCTCTTCGACCAAACGACCCGAACTCACGGTATAGTGACTATAAAGCTATCGTCTTGAGTCGAGATTCAGGGATTCAAAGGAGCGGTAGTAAATGGGTTTGTTGGTACCTAATATCAATATTTTTACATATAATCAACGGTTCATCATCGCTGTATATTTGCACTGGAAGAGCAGTAAACCTATATACTGAAAATGTGACATCAATATGAATTTTCAATATTAGAGCAATACACTGTGTACGTAAATCTTCGGACTCATTTCATTAATTATTAATTACAAAATTGCTCGAGATAGCAGTTTGCTGTTTTCTGCATTGCAATTCTTAAAAAGTTTCATTCATTCGTGATTACTTCGATATGGACTCATCTAATTACTTGTTGGATGTCCAGACATTAGTCAAGTTCTCTATATGCATTCTTTGTCATGTTGGGATTGATATGCAGCACTGCATCTCTGATCTTTCCCATAATTTTCTTGAAAGTTTGGTAGTTATTCTTTATCCTTGATATAACCCCACATGAAAAAATCGAACGATGTAATGTAAGGTGAACGAGTAGGTCAGATCACGACTAATTCACCTAATCTTGAAATGTAGATTAAATTAATCACGATCACTATAGACTGCACGACATAGTGCATTAACTTGCAGGGAAAAAATATATACAGTTATAAGTGTTCAGTCTTTATAATATACCAAGCTATTCACTAAATGTTGTGATGTAATTCTATGAATAACAAACAGCGCTTTTACGGATATGGGTTCTCGATGCTGCAGTAGAAATGACAAATGAATTAAACTTCATTAGTTAACCAATTGAAATGCACAAAACCGCAAGTTACTATCTCTAGTAGTTTTGTAATGTTATTAAAATTAATGAGCCTTCATGTTCACGCTGTTACACCTTCCAAAATGAATTGTTTAGTACTAAAAACACAAAGTGTAAGTTTGTAAAGTCGAAAAATAGCAAAAATGAAGTAAGCGTACTGTGAACATATCCTTCCCGGCAGAACGAGATTGTTAACCCAGACTCCAATTCTTTGAGAGTTATAAAGACGTTTGTTTCTTATTACATCGTAAAAATAATGCATGTTCTCAGTTATAAAAGTATTTCCTTAGAAAGTACAAATTGTATTACTTATTCGCAGTGAGCACACATATATAATAACTTGCAAATTTAAGATTTTAAGTACGAATATAGATATAAAAAAGAAAATAGAACCTCATCCTGTATTTATGTCTCGGCGTTAGAAGTTGAAAGCTGAAATTTAATAGTTTTACATGTATGTTATCCCATTAAAATACCATCCATCCATAGTAATTCTGCTCGAGGGCAGGTCTTTCACTGCAATCATAGCATTTTCATGCTATGCTTTGCAGCTTTACTGGGGAATTATAGGTGTGGTAGCTTCCCGTTGCTTTCCACACCTGTGAAGGATGATGATTATAATGCTGATGATAATGGCCGGATGATTTTCGGGAACCGTTGGGCCCTTAGTTTCCTGACATTTGTCTTACAGGTGAGGAAAAAAAACCTGAAAAAAACCTCATCTAGGAGCCTGTCCCGACCGGGAATCGAACCCGGGCCCGCTGCGTGACAAGGCAGAACGCTACCTCGAGACCAGCAGTGGAATTAAAATACCAAGCAGTATCTTTAACACTTAACACTTCTTATTGGTTTAGGTACTCAATAGTTACATCGGATAAGGAGACAATGAACAATGAGGCCCTGTCACATAACATATACATTCATTGACGATAGAAAAAAAAACATATATTTCATTCATATTATATCTATTTTATTTGCTAATAAGCAAACCGCGGACATGATATAGTGTAGATGGTTAAGGCAACACGTTACACAACCCGTGGGCTCGAATCCCAATAGAAGCAGGATTTTTATAAGGTATAAACCTTCTAGCGGCATCATGGTTTTGGGGAGCGACTCAGATTCTAATGGAAATTAATACCAGACTACAGTTTGGGGGGGTAAAGACGGCCGTCATGCAGAGCTGACATCTTGTCCCGATTGTCTAGGAATATGGGAGACTTTATCTCCTACCACCCAAGAGCCTCTTAAGGGCTGTAGTGGAATAAAAAAAATAAGTGAATAACATAATAGACCTACACTGGCACACAACAGATTACAATGTTCTTATTCACTGTACATTACTGACTTCACTTGGTATTCACTTTATTATTGTACAATAACTTACATAGAGCATTCCATTAAATCCTTTTAGAGAACAAAGAAGACGTACAACTTTATGATATTAATAAGTAGTTGATTTATGCTGACGGTATATTATCATAAGTAATGCCACGAAGTGAGGAGTGAATTTGTCTAGAGAATTTGGAAATCAAGAGTGGCATTTGTTAGGACTATTTAACGAATAAAATTAAGTTGTTTACTCACAAATCATTGTTTAACTATAGTTATTTTAAATATTTATATATTTAATGTAAACGGCGATGTTTGAAAACAAATCAGAAATGTGAGGTTATGTTCATTCACTGCTGCTTGATCATATTATTTATTGCCAAATAAGATCGCAATATTGTAAGAGTGCACCCAAGTGGAGAAATAATGAAACACATCAAACTATATATCTTAATCAACATTACGGGTTATTCATTAATTTTTTTAGTAAACAACTCAGTAAAATCAAGGAATCTTTTCATTATTTGCTATATTCAATGTATTTGTTGGAGAAAAATAATGCTTTGACCTGTTCAGAACATTAAAAAGGAGGAGCTTTCTTTATCACAAAAGCAGGAGCTGATAAAGAGAAATCGATAAAGAGCGAGGTGAAACACGACTGTCATTGGTTGTAAACAACATTTATTGAAACGTGATTGGTCATTGACTAGCATTTGTGGCATGAGTTAAATAGTCATTGCATTAAACGATAACGAGAAGATACTGAGGGTCAACTGTTCACCGCTGTGTTCTCTGGGTAGCGTCGTTGCGGGTCCGGGTTCGATCCCCGGTCGGAACAACTTTCCTGGGCGATTGCACTAGAAGTAAACATCAATAAAACTAAAGTTATAATCACGCAGATAAATACATTGTATAATAGAAGTTCATAGTAAATGACAAATGAGGGAAATTTTGAAGAAGTGGTTGATTTCAAATGTCTAGGAACAATAATTACAAACAGGAATGAGGTTCAGAAATAAATGAAACATAGTCTCATTTCTGAAAATGCGTGGTAATATGCATTACAGATACTCTTGCCTTCTCTCAAAAACGTTAAACTGAAAATATATAAAAACTGCTATTCTTCCTTCCATATGGATGCTGCGAAAGATGACTCTTGCTTTAAGGGAGAAAAGAATATGAGTATTTGAGAATAAAGTTCTTAGGAAAACTTTTAAACCGAAGAGAGACGAACATATCGGTGAATGGAGAAGACTACTTAAAAATTAGCTAGATTATCTTTATGGGACACAAATGTAATAAGAACAGTTAAGTCTAGTTGAGTACAATGGGGAGGACATTTGGGAAGAATGCGGAATGAAAGAGAGGAATGGAAACGCCTTGTAGCAAAACCTGAGGGAAAGCGCCCAGTAGATAGACCAATATTGAGGTGGGAGAATAAAATTAGATTTGAGGGAGGCAAATTATACAGAGTATATGTCATCCCTAATTGAGTAGATGATCGTCCACCTCCACGATTAACACATGTCGATGTGAGACCAGCAGTAGGCTGATAGGCCTATCACACCATGGAATTTTAAAGTAAGCAGTGGGCGAATGGAAAACATTAGCTCAGGATAGGCCAGCTTACGTCCGCGCGGCCATGAATCTACGGGTACGATAGTGCTAGTGAGTTAGAATTGGTTATAAGCTAGTTAGTTATATCTAATATAAGGCGCGACCTAAGTTTGGCAGTTGAATTTTGGATCTTCTTCTTCACTTCATGGGCTAGACAAATTGCCTGTTCTGACTCACAGTGTGTTTTGTCCATCTTTTCACTGGCCTTTGTCCGTCGGGCCCCAGCTGTGCTCACAACAGCAACAGGGCGCGTCCCCGGGTGGCGGATAGGGGAACGGTCGGTGGTTTGCTTGCATTCCTCCCGGCTAGGTCCAGTCCGGACCCGCGGGCCATTTGTGGGGTCGTCAGGACTCGAGCGACCTGACGTACTATATAGCTCGTGCTGCGCCCACTCCAGCAGCAAAACGCGTCTCCTCGGTGGCGTAGTGGGGAAAAGGTCGGTGGATCTGCTAGTCAGTCCTCCCTTCCAAGTCCGATGGACTCGCGGACCATGAGTGGGGTCAGCAGGGAAAATGAGGGCCCTGCTGTCAAACTTTTGCGTCCCGGCCCACAAGCGGGAGCATGGGCCGCTGTTGGTGGAGCGGTGGGAGACTGGGGATCACAATCCCCTTTCTCTTGGTTCAATGGAACCCGAAACCATCTGTGGGGGCACCATGGGAGATGAGCACCCTGGATGCCTACATTGCTCAGTGCGCTGCCTCACAGCAGCTACCACGACTAGGCATAGTCTTGCGAACGGGCTGGTTGGGACAATACCGGGCGTAATGCTGGGAATTACCACCAGGTCAATAAGCTCGGGAAAGGAGGAAGTGCGGTCTTTGTTGGTGGGGTTTAGCGCCGACTCTGGAACCGAGTAACCCAAGGACAATCTGTGAGGTCGTCAGGAGTTGAGCGACCTGACGTACTATAGCTCAGGCTGGACCCACTTCAGCAACCAAACACGTCCCCAGCTGGTGCACTGGGGGAAAGGTCGGTGGATCAGTAGAGAGTCCTCCCGGTCAAGTCCAAGGGACTCGTGAACCATTAGTGGGGTAGGCAAGAGTTGAGCGCCTTGTCGTACTATTTGCTCATCTTTTGGAGCTTGCGAGCTCCGTGCTGGCCCACAACAGCTGCAGAAGGCGTCCCTGGGGGCACACCAGGGCTCGGCTCGGACCAGTGCAGAGGGGAGCAACTGTCCTGGTTCCTGGCTCGGCCTACGGGCCCGTCGACAAACTGTGGGGTCGCCAGGAGATGAGCACCTGGATGTACTAAAAGTCTCACACTGTTGGGCTTGTAGCCCTAGCCGGTCTTACAACGGCTGCAGGACACGTCCCTGGAGGCAGAACAGGGGAATGGTCGGTGGATCTGCGACAGCAGTCCTCCCGGCTAGGCTCATGGAGCCCGTGGACCAACTGTGGGGTCATCAGGAATGAGCGACCTGATGTACTATGTAGCTCAGCAATTCCCAAGAACTGCTAACTCCAACACCCTTTCCCTGGGGTGTTGGTTTAAGGACCGTGAACTTGAACGTGGACGTGAACATAGGATAGGGAGGACTAGAACTAGGACTTGGGAGTATGGTCATGACGACCGAGGTATCCCAAGGGGTGGACGGTTGGGCCTAGATGGCCTTTCTACATTCCTTAAACCTCTTGGCTTGTAGTTAAATGCTGCTTTTGGTAATCTTGTTACATTCATTTTTTCTACATGTCTAAACCATTTATCTGCATATTCTTTGATTTCATCATTCAATGGATATATATTTAAATCTGATCTTATATATTCATTCCTTATCCGATCCAATCTTGTGCAGCCTTTTGTTCTTCTAAGGAAGTTAATTTCTATGCTTTGTATTCTACTTTGTAATGTTTTGGTCATTACCGAAGTTTCATTCCCATAAAGTAATGCAGGAACAGCCAATGTTTTATAAAACTTCAATCTAGTATCTCTTCATGTTTTGTTATTTAATGTTTTATGTATAGTTCCACATATAATTTTAAATTTCGAGTTTCATATTCATGTCTATTTCAGTTTTTGTGTTTATATTAAAATTACAACCCAAATAATTAAAATTTGTTATTTGTTCTAGAGGTCTATCAAATAATTATAACCCAGGATGGAGAAGATGCAAATTATATGTGTAATCAGCTGTCAACAACATATCAGAAATGGGGTTTGAAAATCAACAAAAACAAAACAGAATATTTAACAAATGACCCAGATGAATTATATATTGGTGGGGTAAAGATAAAGAATAGCGATAGTTTCTGTTATTTGGGATCAATAATAGAGAAAGATGGAACATCAAATAAAGAAAATAGCAAAAAAGGATTAGTAATGGAAGAAAAACCATAGAATGTCAAACTCTATACTATGGAGTAAAAACATCATTAACAGAACAAAACAACTAATTTACAAATCCTTACTAGAAAGTATAATGTTATATGGATCGGAAGTTTGGACAATGACACAATAACATGTCAGCAGAATAACTTCAGTTGAAATTGATTTTTGGAGAGAGCTGCCGGAAAATCTCGACTGGAAAAAAATTAGAAATACAGATATTAGAAAATGGATGCATGCAGAAGAAAATATAATGGATGAGATTGATCACAGAAGGCTAAAATGGTATGAGCACGTAAGAAGAATGCAGGATGGAAAACTACCAAAGGCCGTCTATGCATGGAAAATTAAAGAAGGAACAGAAAAAGAAGACCAAGATCAACCTGGAAGAACAACATTCAAAATTCAATGAGGAAATTTGGTGTAACAGATGAAGACACAGAGGGCAGAGAACGATGGAGAACTTTAATTAAGGGAAATTTGTGAATGTTTGTTGCAAACTGATAGTCTTTAAGTCCGTAATCATTATATATATATTTTTTTTTTTTTTTTTAATTCATGTAATTACTAAGATTGGTTGGAGAAAAACGCTCAATGATGAGGAAAATGAAGTTCTAGAGGTTTGTTGTCTATTATGATCTTTGATCTTATATATTAATTTCCCTAAAATTCCATTTTGGATAAAAAGTTAAATTTATTTTCGGATCAATATTAAATTTCACCCTCAAAGTATTTTTTTTTTTTTTTACTTTGGAAACGTTTTATAATAATAAATATATAAATATATTTATCTTAAAAAAATAAAGTAATTTAAGCAAATTGGTCATATAGGTACTAAATCCATCAGCCCCAAATAATTAAAGTCTCTCTGTGAAAATGTAGGATGATAGCGAGTGGGTGGGGTGGGAGACCTGATCTCAAAAGCTGCAGGTAGGAGGTGAAGAAGGTGGTAAGAAGTTCTGGCGAGGCCAAGGTGATCCAGTAAACTCAGCGTAATGGAATTAACAGCCTACAAACGGCAAGGCCATATGCAATTTACAAACTCTTAATCTACTCCCTCTGGTTCAAACCTATTTTTCTATCTTTTGTCATTTTTTTCTTGTATTGTCTTCTACCCTTCAGGTTCTTTTACGTGCCCCATGTTACTCGGGCCTTACAGGGACAAGACTTGCAGGGAAAGAATTTTAACTCTGGATCGCAAAACATACTATTTTTGACCACATAAGGGTATGGAGGGCATTCCCGGATAAATGATCAGCATAATGCCAGGGTCACCTCCTAGACAACACGAAGATTTTAAGATAAGATACAATATTCACTTACAGATTCATACTAAACAAGGCAAATATAATACGTTGATTATGATGGTCTATTTGTCTTATAAGTGAGAGTAAACCCCGCGAAAACTTCACCCAAGGAACTTGTCGGGACTAGGATCGAACCCGAGCCTGCTGCGTCTCAAGAAACAATGTTGCCACTAGACCACACCGGTGGACTATCTCTAGTCTTAATAATAATAAAAATAATAACAATAATAATAATAATATTTTATTTATTCTGCCAAAGATAAGGTCATAATGGTATATATTCCACTGGATCAACACAAATATAAAATGTACAAACTACTCCGATGCAAAAAATAAATAATAAAATACCTTTAAAATTGTAACTTGAGCAAAACTAAACTTACTTACTTACTCACTGGCACTATCGAACCCGTAGGTTCATGGCCGCGCGGACCAAACTAAAACAAGTTATAATTATAAAATATATAATGCATAATATACACACAATTTAGAATATATTTACCAAAATGTAATAGTTTGTTTACCTAATGGCAATAATATAATAATAATAATATAATAATTCTTCTTCACTTCACGGGCTAAGTAAATTGCCTGTTTGCCTCACAGTTTGTCCATCTTTTCACTGGCCTTCCTACATTCCTTGAACCTCTTGGCTTTTAATTGAATGCTGCTCTTGGTAATCTTGTTGCATTCATTCTTTCCACATGTGTAAACCATTTCTCTCTATATTCTCTGATTTTCTCATCCAATGGATATATATTTACTCTGTTCTTATACCTTCATTCCTTATCCGATCCAATCTTGTATGATGATAATAATAATAATAATAATAATATAATAATAATAATAATAATAATAATAATATAATAATAATAATATATGCAAGTGTGTCTTAGATGGAGTAGCTCAACACGTGAGACATGTAGAGCTCGCCCTCTTTGAGGAGGCCTTTGTCTTTAATAAGACATTTTAGGCTAATCAATTAATTTCCACTATAATAACACAGAATATAAGCTAATTTATAATTAAGAAAATAAAATACCATGATTGAAGCACACATTATTATTATTATTATTATTATTATTATTATTATTTTCTTCTTTATAAAAGTTATTATTATTAAGCAGGTCAATTGGAATATAATATGATAATGTAAGTGTCCATTTCTATTTTCTGCTGTTTTCCTTAAGATATTTACATTTTCAGGCGTCCGTATTAACTGCATAATGTAGCTTATTTATGTTTTGAATAAATTTGAATAATAGGTAGGCCAAATTATGATTTATAGGTAAGTCATTTACCAGTTTCATTTATAGTTAATCTTCCGTAACCCTATTTAATTGCAAGTTTAGCAGCTTCTACTAGATCTATAGAACATTATACGCAGAGAAATTAATGCATTATCGATTTCCAAAGAAATTATAAAATAACTGATGTTAATTATTACGTGCAAGCCTAGGTCAAGAAAATATTAACGCACAGTAGGCTCAGTTCCTCGATTCATTCGATGAATAAACATCATGCCACAGTTATTTATGCTATTATTAATACAGTATTATGATAGTATTAAAATAAATTCCCGCAATTGACAAATCATTTTATGTTTTAGTCTCGTTCACGCCGTCTCGGTAGATACCCGGCTAGCATGCGCGACTGCCCCGACTGGGATCCTAGGTTCGAATCCTGGCGTTTCCAAAGGGATTCTGCTGTTGGACCATACCGAGAATTTTCGGGTTTTTCTAGGCGTTTTCCCGTTTCCTGAATTCCTCCCCATCACCCACCATTCACCTTTCCCCTTCCCTTCCTTCATAAATTTCATGTCTCATTCATTCATTTCATATCATCCTTTACCACATCCCAATGTTAGGAAAAAAATAGTTTGGTAGACAATCCACAGGTGTTGAAAATATGTTGTTGCGAAGACCTATTGGGGCCCACTAGAGTGTTGCCTCATGACTCTGAACCTGAATAATAATAAAATAAAAAAAGGACAGAAGAGGCCAACAGGGGAGGGATGAAGTCCTCCCTCACGGCCATGGGTCCAACCAAAAATGGTGGTATGGGTCATGGGAGTAGAATCTGGAATGTTTGACCTACAAGACGACCTACAATTTACGTAACTCCATAATAGTGAGATAACGCAATAGATCTTTTAGGTCGCCGTGATCTGGATAGTCTAGAATGGTATACCACAGACCTTTGAAAATAGGTATTTCATCTCATATCATCCCTCTATCTGAAATAACTCCGGATACGAGTAGAGGTTTTACTGTATGTGTGAGAGTCGGAAACGGATTTTTCTTGTCTAACATTCCAGGGAAATGTTCTCTGGTGATAAATTTAATAACCTCTAATCTACCAACTGAACAGCGAATTGACCAATGTACGAATATAACAGAGTGGCCGTTGCGCTGGGCTGAAAACCCGGCTGGCTATCTCATGCTGAATCTCTAGACAGTTGTGAGGATTTACTATCATGCTACCCCAAGAATATCTCCAAAGACCTGTAATGAGATCACTTTACATATTATTGTTGTCTGGTCTCATGTTATGGCTGCTATGGCTGGACGGCTTGGTTCGATCTCGGGCAGTTGACAGATGAAATGCTTCCCCCCCCCCCTCCCGATTAGACCTGGGGCTCACTTAGTCTGCGATAAATGAGAATAATTTACTTATCTCAGGATAAAATCTGCCGGATTATAGAGTTAATCATTCTATATTCTTCTCGTACCACTGCAACGAATATTATATTCTGGCTTCCACACACCATTGGTCTTCATGGTCTGTTAACAAGGTGTATTTACATTGCCTATTTACATTCGCTCTCATCGGTGCAACAATATAGTCTAAGCAAACATAACAGCACGACTCGTATCCACTTTACCAGCACCATGATGTGCACGAGTGTACTGTATTTACAATCATGGATAAACTAAATAAAAAAATGAGATAAAAATCAGCTGATCAATTAGAATATAAAATGCATCAGAAGAGCGGTATTTACAACTCGTATTTTTTTCATAATATGTTGTATGTAATATCATCATTAAAACAAAACAAATTAATAATCAAATCTTGTGCGGTAACAATTTCAGTACGGTAGTTTATGGTTTATCTACTATTCATGTTATTACTAAATTTCAGTCTTTACTAATGTGGTATTTTTTTGGAGTATCCATTGTGAATTCATGATAAGTTAACATAGTATCGAACTTTACTTCCGTACATTCGTTCTAAATCTTTGCATGTAAATAATTATTACATACAAAGCTACTTTAAAATTACAGGGTTTAACTTAACTTCAAGGACTTTACTGCATTACCGGTGGCAGTACTCATGATCCATACTAAACACGACGATGTTGTTATACGTATCTGCTCCAATATAAAAACTAATTTTAATTTTTATACAACACTATAAATATAAATAAGACGAAGGTCATGATTATAGAAAGGAGACCAAGGAAGATAAACATGAGGATTAAATATGTGGCCATTGAGCAAGTGGAAGCTTCAAATACTTGGTTTGTACTATCAGTAGTAACATGAACTGCGGTCAAGAAGTAAAGCAGAGGATACATTGGCAAAATAAACGTTTAACAGGAAGAGAAACATTTCCTGCGGACCTTTGGCAAAAGAATTACGGAAGAGGCTAGTGAAAGGTTTTGTGTGGAGTGTACCATTGTCTGGTGCAGAAACTGGACATTAACGACGGAATGAGGAAAACGCGACTGGAAGCTTTTAAGATGTGGATATGGAGAAGGATGGAACTATAAAATGGACAGACAAAATAAAAATGAAGATGTGCTAGACAGAGTGGGTGAAGGATGAACCATGCTGGAGCTCATAAAGAAGAGGAAAAGAAATTGATTGGCCACGGGCTAAGAAGAAATTGCCTCCTGACGGATGTTCCTAGAAGGAATGGTCAACGGAAGAAAGTTAGAGGCATAAAAAGACTTCAGATGATAGACAATATTAAAATAAATGTAATGTTGAGTGATTCCGGGTTATGTGGCCGTGGTCCATGAGTTGGTGTTGATACCAGACGTTTCGCCCTCAACTGCGGAGGGCATCTTCAGTGGCGATTGCTTCTATGCGTGTTTCCTGGTCGGAAGATCTACTTCTTAAGTAGATCTTCCGACCAGGAAACACGCATAGAAGCACTCGCCACTGAAGATGCCCTCCGCAGTTGAGGGCGAAACGTCTGGTATCAACACCAACTATGGACCACGGCCACAGGTAACAGGGAATCACTCAACATTACGATTACCCGCCGTGAAAGCCTGCATTCAACTATGAAAATAAATGGTTTGTATGCGGATAACAAAAGAAATCGGCTTAGATTAAGGAAAGAGTGAGAGAGATGCTGAATTATAAGCGGTGAAGATACCGTGCTCTTGGGGCAGAACACTATGTATGTATGCACACAGCACTACATACCAAAAAGTAATGGGGCACCTGTCTAAAATAATGTTTTGTCTCTTTAGAACCTCATGGAATCACTTCTTCTTTTCTACAAGAGCAGCCACCCTCTCAGGTATGTCATGCACTAGTTGTGTAGGCTGTAGGGCATACTTGGAATGTGTCGCCACTTCTCTTGCTACATATCACTTAGTTGGACAAGGAGATTTGATTGCATCTCCCAAGACGGCCATTCGCCAATCTAATTAATCTCGAAGGGGTTCTATGGGATTGAAGCCAGGACTCTATGTGCGGGTCAGACCGATACATGAACATTATTGTCAGCATACATGTCCATAGTTCCCTTGAAACATGGCACCTAACATTGTCATCCTGGATATAACAAAGTCAATACCATAAAAAATGTCACTACGTTTGGAGCATTTCACTGTCTACAATTGAACTCTATGCTCATTGTGCCACGAACAACTACCACTAGTCCCACACACCACCATACCATCACTCCACCATCAACAAAAATTGGCACTATACACTCTCGTAGAAGTCAGTCATAGGGCAGCCATCCTTAATACATCCATCATACCCAAAACAATGTGAATCTTGACTTGTCACTCCATACAACTATTTCCAATGATCCAAACACTACGTGAACCTATGAACTTTATTCATCTTCATGATATGCGGCTTAGGTGTCGCTCCTCTTCACAAAATACACGAGTTGGTATAATCTTTTCGCAATGTTGTAATGGAAACAGGCACTCCCATTGTTATGATGATCTTGAAGAAGATTTCCGGGCTGTAGGCCGTGGTCTTGAGGCTTGAAGACGCAGTCTCTGGCGAAACGTCGGGGAACTTCAAGCCTCAAGACCACGGCCAACAGCCCGGAAATCTTCAAGGTCATCATAGCAACTCCGGCCGTGAAAGCCTAAATCAATACACGCCCATTGTTGTTTGAAACCCCTATCTGACGGTAGCTATCGTTTGTGCCCCCCCCTTTTTATAATTTCACATTTTAGGGTTCCACGATCTTATACATGACGGTACTGTTGGTTTGGGCCTGTTTAACTTGGCGGCTATAACTAACTCACTGTCACTATCGAGCCCATAGGTTCGTGTCCGCGCGGACATAAGTTATTCATACATCCCTATCCTCAGCTACGGTTTTCCAATCATTCCCTGTATAATATCTATTTCTCTCAAATCATAGTTAATGATATTCTCCCACCTCATTCTTGGTCTACCAACTCTGGTTTTCCCACAAGAAGCTTCCATGCACGTCTTTCATTTCCCATTCGTGCCACATGCCCTGCCCATCGCAGTCTACAGGGCTTGACTATTCTTATTATATCTGGCTTCCCATAAAGACCATGTAGTCTTCTCATTCACCTGTCTGTTCATCTCTCTTTGATCCAAAAATTTTCCTAAGAACTTTATTCTCAAACACTCGTAATCTCTTTTCCTTCCTTTAATAGTAAGAGTCCATGTCTCGCATCCATATAATATAACTGGTAAAATAATAGTTTTATATATTTTCAGTTTAACGTTTTTTGAAAGGACGACAAGAGTCGCTGTAATGCATAATAGCACGCATTTCCATAATTGAGCCTATGTTTAATTTCTTTGCGCATCTCATTCCTATTTGTGATTATTGTTCCTAGGTATTTGAATTCAGCCACTTTCTCAAATTTTCCCTTATTTGTTATTAGCTGTCCATTTCCATTATATAACGTATTTCTATGTGTGACCATATATTTAGATTCATTATATTTACTTCCAGTCCCAATTTCTTAGTGTTACTCAGTAGAGAGTGCGCATGCGTGCGTGTGTTGTCCTTTAGTATCTCCTCGCTATCGCCAAATAGTAGTACATCATCAGCACAGACTAACAGCTTTTCGCGGCTATAGACCTGTTAAATACCTCACTCAGATGGCAACCCCCAGAATTATGCCCTGAAATCTCTGCACCATGCGCCATCTCTTTCTCAGCTAGTTATCTTGTTCTCTGAAAAAATAACAGCTCCAAATGTCAAATTACAAACTAACTTAAATACCATAATGGGTACACAATTACTTTTTTGTAGATAGTGTATAGTCCTCATGGACCAGGTAACTCTGGCGAGAAAGCATCTAACTACGATTATTCGAGCGAGTAAAACTCTCGGATAGACTTACTTAAGTCGTTATTATCACATAAAAAGTCGTGGGGCAAATTAAATAACCCTCGGTATGAAAAGCTAAAAATCTTAGTTTTTAGGATCCTCGCCCCCCTCGTTGCAAAATAGTGGACATTGCTGTAGTCTCAAGGTAGCGTGCTGCCTTGTCACGCAGCGGGCCCGGGTTCGATCTCCGGTCGGGACAAGTTTCCTGGGTGATGGTTTTTTTGGGGGGTTTTCCTCACATGTAAGACAAATGTCAGGAAACTTAAGGCCCTTGTCAGGAAACTTAAGGCCCAAACGGTCCTCGAACATCAAGTGGCCACCATTATCATCATTAACATATTCATTAAGTTAGGAATAAGGTCTTTCCTGGCGCATCATTACCATCATCATCACCTATCATCATATATCATCGGGGCAGCCTAATTCGGCCTTCCAGGCCCCCCAACCTCAGAAGAGAGTTACAATAACGCAATGCCAGGAGAGAATACCAAAATGTCGAAAATGACAATGTGGTGACATTGAACAAAAAAAATTGCTAAACTAACTTTTTTTAAATAAACACCAGAAATTCTTTGACTGTAATGAGCTCAGGGCTAACCGCTTTACCTCTTCTTGGTTAATCAAAGGTAATATATGAATTATTATGTCAATATCTCTCGCTTATTAAAAAGATACCGTTATGCTATAAATCTAAAGTAGCAATATTGTCATTAACTTTTCATAAGGGAAAAATAAAATGATATGATAGACATCTAACTATATTAAATGCATTAATACATAATTATGAAGGGCGTTACTTTTACTAGTAATAATGAAAAAGAAGCCTTAATTGTGATTATTTGCAACACCTGCAATGAAAGCAACTCACCCAACCACTCACCTACAACTTCACCTTCATCTCAACAAGCAATAACGTACCTTACTACTGTCATCTCCGCAAAAAAAGAAAAGTCCCCTCCATATTAAAACAGTGGAATGATTGTAATTCCAGGAAACGCAGATTGGATATTGCTTTTGTTGTGAGCAAAAGAACATATCTTTACTTTAGTTTAGCCTTTCCTTATGTACAGCCTTTGAAAAAAAAAAATGATAGCGCTACTCTTGATGATGGAAAGTTAAAAAGAGTTTTGAAGAGCGATTCACATCAGTTACGTTGTTACACGTACTGACTCGTTTGAGTATAACGCTTGGTGGCGTAAGTCTCCCCCCATACAATATTTGTATTATTTGCTTCAGTGGAGTATTCGGTAAGATCTTCTCTTCCGACGATGCGGGCCCACGTTCGATCCTGGCCAGGAATATATTTTCTTAATTACGACGCCGTTAATTTTCATAATGCCTACATGTTACCAGTCTTCGTAGCCCATATATATAGGGAAAGTAATTAATTAAAGGAAATTATATATATAAATAGGGAAATTAATTAATTAAAGGAAATTATATATATAAATAGGAAATTAATTAATTAAAGGAAATTCTATATATATATATATATATATATATATATATATATATTATAATGAATAACGATTATAGCGTCTCATTACTTTTGTATTCACGTAGACTTTTCACGGCCGGAGTTGCTATGATGATCTTAAAGAAGATTTTCGGGCTGTAGGCCGTGGTCGTGAGGCTTGTAGTTCCCCGACGTTTCGCCAGAGACTGCGTCTGGCATCCTCAAGGGTTGTCTTGAGACAACGTCGGGGAACTACAAGCCTCACGACCACGGCCTACAGCCCGAAAATCTTCTTCAAGATCATATCATTACTTTGTTTATAAAATATAAAGCATGGCAAAATTATTTATTTCCACTACTAATACAAAACGCGTTTGAATAATTTAAATTAAGTGAAGATAGTTATCTAATTTCATTGAACAAGTAAGTCCTAGAGTATTGGATCGCTTCATACACGCAATTCCTAGAAGTGATGGTTGTGGTCTAGTGGAGGGAGCTTCTTCTGTTCCCCATGTATAAGGTCGCGTGTTCGATCCCGCTGTCATGTTTTCTCTCTTTCTGTCTGTCTCTCTGTCTCTCTCTCTGTCTCTCTCTGTCTCTCTCCTCTGCCTCTCTCTGTCTCTCTCCCTCTGTCTCTCTCCCTCTCTCTCTCTCTCTCTCTCTATGTCTCTCTCTCTATAGGTCTCTGTCTCTCTCTCCTCTGTCTCCTCTCTCGTCTGTCTCTCTCTCTCTCTCTCTGTCTCCCTCTCTCTCTCTCTCTGTCTCTCTCTTCTCTGTCCTCTCTCTCTCTCTCTGTCTCTGTCTCTCCCTCTCTGCTCTCTCTCTCTCTCGCTCTCTCCTCTCTCTGCTCTCTCTCTGTCTGTCTCTCTCTCTGTCTGTCTCTCTCTCTGTCTGTCTCTCTCCCTCTCTCTCTCTCTCTCTCCTCTCTCTCTCTCTCTCCTCTCGTCCTTATTTCAATTAATTTTCTTTCTTTTGTTCATTTTGTTTTGCTTTGTTTTATTTTCAGTATTTACCGCACTATTTATTATACGTGAAATTATTTTCCATTGCACGACACACAAACGAAATAGAACGGATTTTAGTTTCTCAAATAATTGTTAACTTGTGAACCAAATAGCTGATCTCTGATCATGCGCAAGTGGCCTCGTTCTGAGACTTGAAAATTGTGTGTGGCGCCATCAATTATTTCAAAGGCTGTACATTTCCCATGTCACTCAGACCTTACGAGAGAGAAATTTAAAACAATTGATCACAAACATACTTTATTAACACAAGAAGATGTAGCTGTGCCTCCCTGGATGGGTGATCAGCTCAATACGAGAGCCAACTCCCGAGATAACACAAACATTTAAGACAAGGCACAGCATTCATTCACATTAAACATGCCGGAATGATATGGATGATGATTATAAACGGTCAGATGATTTTCGGGGACCATTTGGGCCTTGAAGTTTTCCGACATTTGTCTCAGGCCTATAGGTGAGGAAAGAACCAAAAATAACCTCTTCATAGTTTTTTCCAACCAAGGAACGAACTCGGGACCGCTTCGTACGGGGCAACTACTTTTTTTTTCCAGACCACAGCGGTGAACGTGAGGAAAAGTATCATATTATAATTGAAGAGGTGGATTCCAAAACCAACTAAGTTAATTTCTAGTAGTTTTTAGTTATGCTGCTTAGTGTATTCTCCTATACATGATACTCAAGTTTAAAGTATAATAACAGAATACAAGTCAAATCCAACTAAGTAATGTCGATTTCAAATATTTAATTTTAGGAAGTGATATTTTGAGGTATTATTTTAATTAAATTATATTTCAGTCTGATCAGCTTAACCCTCAATATCAATACTGAGTGAAAATGATCAGACTAAAATCATTTGCAAATGTTAAAATTTACTCTCAGACCTTCAGGCACCAATATAATTATTTTAGTTTTAATTGCTCTCCTGAAAAAAAAAGTATACTACTTTTTTTTACTTAGTTTGGATTTGGAATCCACCTCTTCAATTATCATCTTCAAGATACTTTAACTAACGCGACACACATGGCCATCATAATCGTCATCATTCATTTCGCCTTAGATTAACTTAGGCGCACCACTATAATCATCATCAACCCATCATATCATCGGGCCAGCGTAATGAAATTGTCATGCATTCACCGGATTTAATAGCAGGTAATGTTATATTTAACCGACGCTCTATTACAACTGAGGTAATCAATGTCACAATTCAAATTTTAGCGTAAAGGTCCGACATTGTACTCAAAGGCCCCTTATTATCAAACTTCAGACCCTTTTACGTGCCAAAAATCTACAATGTGGAATAAACGGCTTTATTGTCCCTTCCGAGGAAGCTATACTCAGTATATTTTTACTCATTTGAAAAGCCACTGAGTCCACCGCGGTGTTCTGCCTCAGACGCAGTGGGCCTGGGTTCGATCCCCGGTCGGGACATATTTCCTGAGTGAGTTTTTTTTTTGGGAGGGGGAGGGTTTTTCAATTTAGGCTGGGTAGGCTGATGATAAGTGTCAGGAAACTTTAAGCCCCAAATAGTCCCCAAAAATAATCTGGCATCACAGTCATCCATATCAAATTCGACTTCTTTAGTTTGAATGTATGAGTGAAAGGTGTGGTGTGTCTTGTCTTATATGCTCGTATTGTATCGGAAAGGCCCTGGCATTGAGCTAATAATTTAGCCAGGGAGGTCCTCCATGTGAAGTATATTTGTTATCAAGGGTTAAAAATCTAGACCAAAATTATGGAACATATTAAGTGAAAAAGGAATTCCACTACACTTGATAGCAGTAATTAAGAAAATGTATGAGAAAACAAAAATAAAAATAAATCAAAGGGAACCGATACATATAACAGGAGGAGTTAGACAAGGTTGTACACTATCAACCACTCTTTTTAACATTTATTTTCGACGACATGATAAGATCATGGAAGCAAATGACGACTGGGGAATTAACTTAGGAAATATAGTAATAAAAACAGTAGCCTTTGCAAATGATCAGATTTTTTATAGCAAAAACAGAGGACGAACTACAAAGAATGCTATATAAACTAAATGAAATATCAAAAAGATACAACATGGAAATATCCTAAAAAAATAAAAAACAATGGCCTTCATCCAGTTCGGACAAAGATAATATTAGAAAATAACCAATAGAACAAGTGGCAAGATTAACTTCCTAGTAGCGAAATTTCATTCACAGCGGAAACAGATATAAATAACAAACTAAATAAGTTTAATTATATAACAGGAACACTAAAAAGAACTTTGAAAAACTAAAGCCAGGAAAGACTCTATAATGAAATTATATAAGACAATGGCAGTGTCTATTATTACTTATGGATCCGAAACATGGACAGTGACAGCACAACAATCTGCCGAAATACAAGCTGCTGAAATGAGATTCCTCAGACCAATAGCGGGATATCAACGAACAGACAAAAAAAACATAACACAGAAATAAACAACTAAAAGTAGAGGAATTAAACACAACAGTAGATAAATACAGAACAAACTGGAAAGAACACTTGGCAAGGATGACAGAGAATAGAATACCAAAAGCAGCATACAACTATTCACCACGAGGAAGAAGTTTGGGAACACCAAGGAGAAGATGGAAAGAGCAGCAATTTGGAGCCGGAACAGGCTAGAAAATAAGCCTAAACCGTGAAGATGAAGAAGGGTTTAAAATCCTCTTCCGACAGGTCGGGTCCCTGTAAGATCTGGATGACATGGGACGTGTATTAATACCTGCAAACGCAGAAGTGCAAATAAAATAAAGAAAGAAAAAAAGTAAAGAAAATACGTTGAATCTTCCTGGAAATGAACCTGCGAACCACGGAACTAGAATACCAGAGCATGGTAACTAAACGAAAATAATTGGTAATTTTTTTTCTCACACTTCGTGCAACCATTGAATACAAAAATTGAAATCTTAACATGTAGTTGAAATGACATAGCTCCCTCTCGCACTGGATCCTTCATTCTGCAACAGCTTCCGGTAAATATGGTTTCATGGAACATATTTTAATTATAATTTTTGTCACGCCTCTTTGGTTATTCAGTAAATCAGAGTAGAGTATTCATACATTTCAGTAATGACAAAGAGATGAAGAAAGACTGGTGTGTTTCATTATTTTGTTCGAGAGCTTGGTTTAATTAACTTCCCATTTCGCTACTATAGCAGAATTTTATGAGACGGTAGAACTTGTTAGATTGCCCACTCCTCGTACGTATAAAACTTTCCGAAATCATTATGACCATGACTATTATTCAGAAATATTTGAAACATATCAACAAACAAATTTTAATGGCGTGGAATTCGGCATCTCATTATCAAAGCCAATAGAACTGCGTTTACTAACAAGCTGTTTCCAATTTTCCTTTTCCAAAGTTGTTTTAAGAATGTGTATAGCTGTTATTCCAGAACATTTAACTGATTTACTTTATCAGATACAAGTAAATTGTAAATCTATGTAAAAAAACTTCAAATAACTAATTGTGAGCATACCGCATTAGTTATTTAAAGTTTTTTAATTAGATTTACATTTCATTTATCTGAGAAAGTAAATCAGTTAAATTCAAATTACAAACTAAATTAATCCATAAATCGAATGTAAAAATTAGTGGGCTGTTTTCAATCAAAATACTAAGGCCTATCCATTAAAATGTCTTTCCATCCATCCATAGTAATTCTGCCCGAAGGCAGGTCCTTCACTGCAATCATAGCATTTTCATGCTATGCTTTGCAGCTTTACTAGGGAATTGTAGGTGTGATAATTTCCCGTTGCTTTCCACACCGGTGAAGGATGATGATGATGATGATGGCCATATGATTTCGGGGACCGTTTGGGCCTTAACGTTTTCCTGACATTTGTATTACAGGTGAGGAAACACCCTGATAAAAACCTCACCCAGAAAACTGTCCCGACCCGGGATCGAACCGGGCCCGCTGCGTGACAAGGCAACACTCTACCTCAAGACCACAGCGGTGGACCAAATGTCTTTCTCGTATTTATTATTATTTACTATAGTTCCTAGACCGAGATAAAGTCCTTATGAAAAATTTTTGGACCAAAGAGAGATGAACAGACAGTGAATGGATAAGACTGTATAACAGTGAATTACATGGTCTTTATAGGAAGCCAGATATAATGAGAACAGTTAAGTCTCGTAGACTGCGATGGGCAGGACATGTGGCACGAATGGGGAATGAAAGACGTTGCATGGGAGCTTGTTGTAGGAAAACCAGAGGGAAAACGCCCATTGGTAGACCAAGAATGAGGTGGGAGAATAACATTAACTATGATTTGAGGGAAGTAGATTATACAGGAGATTGGAAACATTGGCTCAGGATAGGGATATATGGAAAGCTTATGTCCGCGCGGCCATGAACCTACGGGGTTGATAGTGCCAGTGAGTTAACTAGTATTAGTTAGTTAGTTCCTAGACTGAGAGAGATATATCCATGGTAAAACGTGGGATTTCTCATTCGTGAGATACTATTTTCAATTTCAATGCCGACCATTCTTATATTTTCCCAGCATTTTCCTTCCTTGTTCTCTAAATCGAATGCAGGATTGGAATCAACATTCCACGTATCCCGACGTTCGTATATTTTGGTGTATACCATAAAGTGCTTCTGCTGATTTCGAAAGTGGCTTATCTTATGCCTTTCCTGCACATCACAGGAACAGAGATCTATAAATGATTCCCTCTTTCTATGATCTTTGGCTTGTAAAAGAGGGAGTAAAACTTGTAAATTTGAAGAATTTAATACATTTAATAAAACTTGTAATTATTCCCTAAGGGACTCCCGCTCTTCTATCAACAATACTCCGTAAGCATGTCGCCCACTTGTAGACTACCTTCGTGCACTTGGAGACATTAAAAACTTCCTGAGAATATAAACACAAACCAACGATTTATACATTGGGTACATTATTGTTTATTTGTATGCTTTCTGGTTTCTCTGAACTAATTACTCTCCGAACTAATTGTTGCCTAATATATAGTGTTAATGTCCTAGGGCAGGATTTCACATGCAATTATAGCATTTTCTTACTATTTTTTGCAGCTTTACTAGGGAATTATAGGCGTGGTAGCTTCCCGTTGTTTTCCAAACCGATGAAATGATAAGGATGATAATGATGATGGCCGATGATTTTCGGGGGATCGTTGGCCCGTAGGCTTCCTGACATTTGTCTTAACCGTGAGGAAAAAACCTCACCTAGAGACATGTCCCCGACCGGGATCAAACCTGGACCCGCCTGCGTGACAAGACAGCACGCTACACCTCAAGACCATAGCGGTGGACTGTTGGCCTATATTTACACAGAAATGATGGTGAAATAAATAATAGTAATTAAACAAACTAAAACCAACACTTTATTAGAAAACCGACGACTAAAAAATGAAAAATATTTTAATTCCAACACGCTTGGGATAAAATTAAAGTGGTCAACAAAAAAAAGCATCTCCACATATAATAAGAATAAACTAGAGTTATCAACAAAAAGAAATAATTGTCCATCAAAAGCGTGGGGTCCTTTTTATGATTTTTTACATTTTCTTCTTAGAGACTTTACTTTTACCAATATCTGTTTATTATCAAATATATTAATTGATATAGAGCACCCCCACGCTTTTGATGGTAAAATTATTTCTCTTTTTGTTGATTAACTCTAGTTTTATTACTTATGTGTATGGAGAATATTTTTTGTTGACCACTTTAATTTTATCCCAAGCGTGTTGGAAATTAAAATTATTTTTAATTTTTTAGTTCGGTTTTCTAATAAAGCGTGTTGTTTTAGTTTTTTAAAACTATTATTTATTTTTTACTTTTTAGTTTTAATACACTGCTCAAAACAATTAGAGGAACACTTGTAATAAATATTGTTTTTTAAAGCTGTCATGCTGAAAGTTGGCCAATATGTCAATTGAATTATTAATTTTATCATTGGATACAAATTTTAAAGATCCATGGCCTAAATACAGAGAAATTACCTCAAATAACAAATATAGATAATTTTTTTTTTTATTTGGAAGGCACTGGCAACTCCTAATTGGTAAGGTTCCTGATGTTGCCTATAGTGACGAATGTTGATTATTGCCTTGTTTATGTGAAGTCTCTGACAAAATGAGGCATTTAAATAAGTTTGGAAGTGATCATGGCTCTACATCTTTTACGACAAGGTCAATCTCTGGCGACAAGTGGCTAGAGAGCTTGGGGTTTCTCCTTCCGTGGTGTCCCGGTTACGCAACAGGCACAGAGAGAACAGGTTAGTATTGTACAAGACGTGGCCAGAGCCGTACATTTAAAACAAGCCCCCAGGATGACAGATACCTTGTTCTTTCTGCTCTTCGACAGGTACAAAAACTTCAAAAGACCTGCAGAATGACCTTCCATATGGCTTCCGGAATCCGGGTTTCAGACCAAACCTAAGGAACAGATAAGGAAAGAGAATATTCGCCAAAAAAGGCCCATTAAAAAAACAATTGAACAAATGGGCATAAGGGCAGCAAGACATACGTATGCTGAAACCATGGTGATATGGAACCTGAACCAGGGGAGTCTGTGCTCTTCTCGGACGAACCACGGTATCGTCCTTAAAACAGAATATGAATGATCGATTGAGGGTGTGGGGACGGCCAGGAGAAGATATTCTGCAGGCTGTACAGGAAATTGATAGATTCGGAGGAGGTTCCATAATGGTGTGGCCGGAGTTATGTACAAAATCGATGAACC